>JAODAL010031373.1:0-48546 GCA_025379985.1 Phyllomedusa bahiana
GGGGCGATTGCGTTTGTAAAGGGGAAAAGGGAAGTGTACATGGTTTAATTTTATTTTTTGTTTGTGTTTTACTTTTTTACTTTTTTTTTTTTACTTTTTCACATTTTTTAACTTTTCCCCAGTGAGGATTTGTAACAGCAAATCCTCACTGGGGAACAGCAATCATTAGTTTGCTGTTTGAAGAGGCAATCTGTGCACAGCGTTACTGCTGTGCAGAGGTCGCCATGGCAACTAGTGACACCCATGCCCACAATGCATTGGTGGCAATGGTGACGTCACCAGACTACCGGATGCTTTCAGAAAGCATCCAGGGAGTCCGTAGGAGACAGGCGAGCGGCATCCCTGCCGCTTGCCTCGCCGATCGTAGGCAGAGGGAGCTCACTCCTCCTGCCTGCACCTTCATTATTGCGGCCATGACAGGCTGCGGTAATGATGCGGTTTTCACCCGCGGCCGGAGCTCACTCCGGCTGGGGGTGATGTGGCATGAAGTCAACGGTAATTTACCGCTGGTTCCATGTCGTGATCGCGCGCGGGTCGCCCACACGCCCGCGCGATCGCCAGGGCGTATTCATACGTCCATTTGAGGGAAGTCACTTCCCGCTAGGGCGTATGCATACGCCCAATGTCGGAAAGGGGTTAAAGAGGTTCTCCTAGACACCAGGATCTTTTTTATTTGTTATAAGGCTCACAAATGTATTCTATTAAACCTTGTAATTCATACTGTAATGAGTCTATACAATGTATTCCAGTGATATTCTAATTTTTTTGAGATGCACTAGTATATGCAGATAATACACTAAAAACAGTGATAAAGTGTGTGTGACTGAAAGCGAGGGGTTGGCAAGTAGGAATCTTTGTGGGACAGCCTCAGAAGATGTATTCTAAGGGAGCACTGCTAATGCTATGAATTTGCCTGATCATACGGGGTAGCATGTTCCAGAGAACTGGTGCAGCACGTGTAAAGTCTTGGTGGCGAGCATGGCAGGTTAAGAGGATTAAGGTATTTAATCTAAGATCATCAGCAGAACTTAAAAATTGTTAAAGACCATGAGAAAAAAATATAAAGTATTAGAAAAAACAGGATGAGTAGAAAGAGTTTGTTATTCATATTTGTTTTTGGTTTTTTTTTTATACTGCTGGACAGTTTTTAACCATTTTTTTGACCAGGCCATTTATGTCCATTCCTGACCAGTACCTTTTTGTTTTGTTTTTTGGGGGGGGGTTTGAAAACTCATACCCATTCATTATTTTTATAAAATCAGTTTTTATTTTGTTTCAAAATGTGGCACTAAAACAGGTTTTATAATTGTGTCACCTTTTCGGTGCTTTTAGATATATATTTTTTGCAATCATTCTGTTTTTAGAGAGTTTTTTCCATACCTGCTAAAAACTTTAGCACAATACTGTATTTCTAATAAATATATACTGTAGAAATGTAAATAGATATCTATATTTATAAAGTAAATATTTGTAAGATAGACAGTACTGTGCAAAAATTTTAGGGAGATATAGCAAAAATGCTCTAGAACCAGAAAGATTACAAAAATGGAAATGGCAATAGTTTTTTTTTATATATCAATTAAAATACAAAGTGAATAAACAAAAGAGAACTCAAAATCAAACCAATATTTGGATTCTACAATTAATGCAGAGATACAATCCATTATGAGGTTAGATATTTGGAAAAATTGATATTTTATTGTGGTGTTGGTTGACTTATCAGTAACTAGAGATAACAGCTGAGCTAATGAAAACCTCAGTATCTGGCGGCATATAAGCAGGTTGTGGCTTATCTAATAGTTCCTGGAGACAGATCTCTGTAGAATGACCTGTTATATCAATGGTTCATTAGTGAGATAAACATGTGGTCGGCTTAGTGGTTGATACTTCCTGGGAAGCAACAATAAAATGATGGCTTTTAAGAGATTTCATAAATGAAAACAACAGAAAAACATCAGAGAGTTCTTTCTTTCTGAACTGTGATATAATGCGCCAATCTATAAATGAGAAATGGAAAACTAATGATAGACATAGAACTTTCAGGTTGTCCAAATAATTATTAAGTATTTTTAGATCATCATGTACACAAGGGGCCCAATATGTATACACAATTCAATAGTGGATATCTACAGTGTGCCCTTTTTCAAAATCTGAATTAAATTATAATAGCAATATGTAGTGTGAGACCTCACTCTTGTCCAGCCGCCATCTTGAACAGTCTCAGGGGGTATTTAGCTCAGATCGCCGCTCTGGTAAGCAAATTATTGGCACACTGACAAAAGCTGTACTTTATAAACTGGCCTCAGCCCGCTTTATTCAGGCACAGGATAACAAACAAAATATAACCAAAAAACCTCAGGTCGTCTAGCCACTAAATACACGTTTACAGACTTGTCTATCAGTGGTCTGGACCTAGCATCCAGACCCCCATAACACATTAGCATTTTACCCAGTTTCCTCCTGAGTTCCGGCTTCTCTCAATCCTCTGGGGGCCAGGGCTTCTTGTCAGCTCCTCTGCTGCTCCACTGTCAGCTAGCAGACCATGCCCCCTGGATACCTGGAGTACCAGGCTTTTTATAGGCCTCCAGGGAACTTCCAAAAGCTTGTCCTGGAACACGGGGAGTAGGTACCCACCCAACACATTACCTACTCTCGATAGAATGGCTGGAAAAACCACACTGACTGCCAACCACTTATTGTGGTTGACAACATATATGGCTGGCTCCTACCTCACCAAGGCCAGGTAACCTTGCTTGCAGGTGTCCCGCTTTGCCCACTTAGTGGCAGAAACATTCGACTGCCTAAGATCGCTATGCCACAGTAGTTTGCTGTCATATTTAAAGATGTCAGCAATTAAACATTTGCTAAAGCAACCAGGTGGCCAGGAGGATAGTAAGATAAAATGACAGAGTTAGGTTTGACTTTTGAGCAATACAAGACCATTTTGAAGTGGTATTGGAAATCTGAGAATGTGTGTGAAGTATAATGACAATGTTTATGGGAATTTAGAACAGAACCACCAATATTCTAGACAATTGCACACATTTGTAATAAGATTGAAATCTATGGCACCAAGTGGAATGTGCACACACATCACAGAGGCATCACAGAGTAACAAATCCTGCTTCCCTGGACATAGTGATAGAATAGTTTATATGCTCACCACAAAAGTCCATCAACAATGGGCAGTGAGACAGGAGTAAGCAGATCAAGTTTACAACCAAATTCTTGAAGGGGTATTCCCATCACTTTGATTAGCTTTAACATGTACGAACAGGTAAATAAAGACTTTTACCAAATACATGGTTGCTTCATTTAAGAACTGGTAGTGAATAGAGACAGGCGGAGACCACTGGCAGCTGCATTGCTGGAATGCCAGTGAGTATGAAGGTAAGTATGGATTTTTTTATTTCATTATAAAGCTGAAGGCCATTTTTATGCAAGATTTCTAGTAACTCTCAACATGAAAGTCCCATACTAAGTAAGCTTCTATAAGTTATTAGCTGTTAAAACCAGTAGCCCGGTAAGCAATTTTTTATGACCTTCCACAAGAGCTGAGAGACATTTTTAATAACAAGTGAAACATTGTATATGATATAGAGCCAAAATCTCATTAAAAACTAACAAATTCCTAGAACTAGATTTGGACATTTGTACTCTCCAATCTCTGCCATCTCTTTATGTTTACTCAAGTTAATGTAGTAATAACATTATTCAGTTAGTAAGTATTTTTGCAATGTACAAAATTCTGTGAATTTTATGCTGTGAACAATCAGCAACAACTTTTTGCTTCAAAATTAACAAAATTAATATTTACAAACCTATTTGTAATGTCATGCGCCTAACATTGATTGTCTGAAAAGCTCAAAGCAAGTACCCAAAAACCCAAGCTCAAATGCTTGTAGGCATTCTCATTCTCAAATTTCACAATAGACTTTTGACATCTCTCTGCCACAATACAACCCTAGTAGTATAATGTTGTACCGTGTTAGCCATAGAAAGTAGTAGAATAGTGAAGAAATCAGGCGATACCTTTTAGAGGCTAACTGAGTATGGCACCTCACCCTGCCTGCAGAACAGGTGCAAGACCTGCAGGCACATCCACACTGCTGACAGTGTACCTGTCCCACATCCCAACAGGTGCACAGAATAAGGGGGACATTTTCCTGCAGGTCTTCCAATGTGGTGTATCTAATCATGTGTGCGCAGTGTCCGACCACAGGCCTTTATGTGGGGGAAACAGGGCAGAGACTCAGTCAGCGTATGAATTCACACAGATTCACCATTAACAACAGCAGAACTGATCTCCCAGTGGCTGCACATTTCTCTGGAGAAAATCATTCCATGGAAGGTTTACAGGTCTTAATGGGAAATTTTAAGACTCAGAGGGAGAGGAAGGAATGGGAATATAAATTAATGCAAAAATTTAAAACTCTACAAAATGGGTTAAATATTCATGCCAGCTTCATGTCAAACTACAGTATGTGTGAACTGTGAGAGCCACAAATCTCCCCTGATTGCATATAGATAAGATAAATAATTACTGATCCCTCCTGTCACGCCTCACAAGTTTCCAGACTGTTTATTTCTTGACCTGTTGTAAATAACTGCTCTACCTATATTGCATTTTGTTATTTTTAAGAATCCTAAGATCCTTTGAAGATCCATGTCTTTTGTGTATAAAAAGTCTGTATATTTTCAGTTTGTTGTATAACATCAGTCTGAAGAAGAGAGCTAGTCCTCTCGAAAGCTCACTATCAAATATACTCAGTTAGCCTCTAAAAGTTATCGCCTGATTTCTTTACTATTCTACAATACAACCCTATCAGGCTTAAAGGGAATGTGTCATCAAAAATGAATTATTGTTTCACTCTCATTTTTATGTTCAACACATTTTTTAAAGTGGTTTTATCATTTCATTAAATGGTCTTCAGAATAAGGGGACAGTGAAAACAAGCAACTTTGCAATTGGATGTCATTAGCAAAACTGTCTTGTATTCACAGTGTTCCTTATCTAGTGTTTTTGTTTACACTGATATCCAGTCCTGGTCGAATCCCTCTGGATCCCTCCTCCTTGCATTTCACAAGCTGAGAGCTCATTTACATTCTGTACAGCCCCTGGTCGATTCACGGAGCTGTGTCTGTCACTCAGAGTAAGAGATCGTCACATTTTCACTTTTTACAGGCAGAAGAAACAGAATTACACTGAAGGGCTTACACAATCAGGAATTTGCACAATTTGTGTCTATCCCTGCCTGACTCAGAGTTTGGGGCCGTTGCATTCTCTATCCACACACATCAGAAACAGATTGCAACTGTTTCTACAATGAGAAAACATAACAGTTATGTCCCGGTGCTAACTCTCCTGCATAGAAGGGTGATCTGTGCTGTTCATAGAGCTGGATTCAACTGTAACACATCTCCAGCTGTGAGAGGAGAAGAGATCACTGCTCAGTCTAGATTGAATGCAGCCTGTGGTATGTATACAGCTCTTACAAAATAAGACTGGTAGGGAAAGACACAGTGACATGTGGATTCAGGCAGAAAGGGGAGAGGGGAGAGTCTCGGGAGCCAGCATGCACAGTGAAGGGGGGGATGATGTCACCCAGCTGGGAGGGGAAGAAACGCCCCTGCATCTCCAGAGTTGAGAAGCTGAGAGCAGTGTGAATCAGCCGAACTAAGGAAGCGATACATCCCCTTTAAGAATTTTTGGTTATTTTTTTTTTATTTTCCATATCGCTTTCAATATTTTTAAATAATTCTTAAGTCCTGCAGTTTTCACTTTGGCCACTAAGCCTAATAATTGTCTGACACTTCCTGTTCTGTAGAGAAAGATTCTCAGTTGTCTGCTCATTATCAACACAAAGAGGGTCAAACTGAAAGGAGACACCAGTGTGAATGGATAACACAGGATCCACCAGTCACAAGAGTAGATTGTCACAGTTCACCCTTTCACCTCCCTGCACACTGATTTCTTCCCGGGTCAGAGAGCATGACTAGAAAACTCTCCTATAGAAGTGAATGGGACCGAGTCAGTCTTAAGTCTCCTATGTGCATGAAGCTGATGTAAAGCATCTCTCTGACTGCTGTTAAAGCAGTGGAAACAAGGCCTAGTGGCCAAAGTGAAAACTGCAAGACTTAAGAATCATTAAAAATATTGAAAGTGATATGAAAAATGTAAAAAAAACAACCAAAAATTCCTAAAATATGTGTTTAACATAAAAATGGGACTTAAACAATGACTCATTTTTTGATGACACATTTCTTTTAAAAACATTGTTTTAGAGAGATTAAAAAGAATTTCCATGCGTTTTCTCGAACTGCAGTTCACTGTTTAACACCTGTTGGACCAAGTCATGATTGACCCAATAGTTTGCACAGTCCTGGACCCCAACCATCCACCAGAAGGTTACTCCATTTGGAGCTTATTGGGTTGATCACAAATAACTTATTTAACTTCACTGATGATTCTTTGTGTGTATTCAATGATAACAAAGATGGAATTAAATGTTAATGTTCTTTATAGTTGGAGGGTAGGCTTGTAGACTCATTTCCATTGTTTGACCCAGTGCGATCCTGTGTTAAGGTTTTGAGCGGAGACATCCTTTAAATAACCCTGTAACGGGATTAAAATGTACCATAAATTTACTCTAAAACACTTTTGTCCCATCCTCCATTATTTCCCGAAGGTAGCTCCTATAACTTTCAAGTTGATTTGTTGCATGGATAGTGGACAATTATAATGAACTTGTACTCTGCTCTATTTAATTAAGCTTCCACATTTTAACGTCCTTACGTTTTCAATGAAAATTGTAGTAGGGCACTGCAGATGGTCTAAATTAAATAATTGAAGGGCAACAGAGCATAAAAATTAATTAGTTACTAAAATTAACATGCCAGTCGTCTGAATCACGTTTGTTTTGCAGGTCGTCTTTCATCCCAAAAGATACTAGAAAAATGTACCTGTATGAATAAAATGCAATAAAGTAGACCTTGATGTTTATGGACTAAGTTAGGTCTGGTTCACATCAGCATTGGGGTTTCATTCAGAACCTCTGTCGCAAGTTCTGCTGGGAATGACGAAACAAAAAGTGCAGCAAGTTGGATACTGTAGTCAATTGGTGTCCATTGTGAATCAGTTCTGTTTGCACCTCTGCGATGGAAGTGTAATTCAGGCCTTAAAGGGGTTGTCTCAACATGCTGTTTCACAGAGCCACAGGCAGCTTCAGACTCACACTTCTTGGTTAGGCTGTGAGTGGCATATCAGCTCTGCTACTCTTTCCTGATTCTATTACAGTGACGGGACTGCTGGAGGTTTTTTAAATAGCAGTGTACAGGGCTAAAGAACTCACTACAAAGATTATCTTTCAATAAGTAGGGAAAGTTAAATTAAGAGTTTTTCAAAATGTATTAGTCTTTTGATCTTCCCTTGGTCAGGAAATAAGAGAGATTTTATCACAGGTTTCTCTGGTTACCATCCTGCTCTCCCTTCCTGATTAGACAGAGATCAGCGAGTGATGTCACCAGAACATCACTCACATCTTGAGAACAGAATGTGTTATCTATAAAAAACAAAGGCGATTACTTACTTTTGATTATTTAATTTGAGTTCTGTAGCACTCTGCAATAAAGATTACATCTCCTACAGTCATGTCAGTGCAATAATTTTGTATGACCTCAGGGCAATATGGAGCTAATATGCTAATTACTGCTATAGAACCACCCACAGCCTAACCAGTAAAAGTGAAGAAGTCTGAATCTGAAGCATCCTGTGACACTGTGAAACACCATGGTGAGACAACCTCTTTAAATAAGGTAAATGAGCTTCTGTGCTACTGATAACATTAAACAAGGAGTCACTTACTATGGACGGATTGACTGATGGCAACTTGGAGAAATAAGAGTTAAGAAAGAGCAAGGAGAGGTATTTGGTAACCTAGCAGTAGATAAAAACATCTTTATATCCTGAACAAAGCAAAATCAACACAACGTTGTATTTGGTAATAGTCTTCATTCACCTTTCCCTACATGTTAAAAGCTAATCATTGTGGTGAGAAAACAACTTCAATATTCTTGATAGTCTTGGGCAAATTCCTCATTGTCACTTTTTTATCTGCCTATCTGTAAAAGGCGTTTACTGAAAATATCCTTGCATATATTTATGTACATCTGTAGAAATATTTTCACAAACTGGAGTAAAGACTTTAGTGAAATAGTGGTAATAAAACCTACCTACTGTCATCCATTCATATATTAAAGTGAATCTGTCACCCTGATCCATATTCTTTTATTCTTTGCCGTTTCTATTTTCTGATTGTAATTTTTTCAATTCAGTCGTCTATATATGATTGTGGGAACAGCTTTCTTGCCTGCACTGCACTTACAGCAGTCAGAGAGATACTTTACAGCAGATTCATGCACATAGGATCGTGTGGACTGGATCAGTGCCATTGACTCCTATAGGAGAGTTTTCTAGTTATGCTCTGTGACCTGGGAAGAAGTCAGTGTGCTGGGAGGAGGAGAGAGTGAACTGTGACATCTCCTATTGTGACTGGTGGATCCTGTGTTATCTATACAAATTGGTGTCTCCTTTCAGTTTGACCCTGCTTGTGCTGATAATGAGCAGACTAATGAAAATCTCTCTCTACAGAACAGGAAGTGTCAGACTTTTATTAGGCCTAGTGGTCAAAATGAAAACTACAGGACTTTTTAAAAAATATTGAAAGTGATATGGAAAATTAACAAAAACATAACCAGAAATTCCTAAAAATGTGTTAAACATAAAAACGCGAGTTAAGCAATAAGTCATTTTTTGATGACACATTCCCTTTGAGAATCATCAATTAAAGTATAACCGGAAGCATGATTATAGGGGATGCAGCAGTAGCAATTATACCCTAGCCCTAGTGTTTATAGGGGTACAAAAGCCCCTTTGCCACAAAAAAGCCACCAATATTATAAACTCAACATGGTAAAGGGAGGACCCTGATACATATTTTGAACTTGATTTGCTACAAGTTAGGTCCCTGGGTTTACTACACTTAAACAATGGGCGGCCGTCACAAGCAAACCTATGAAACTAACATTCCAGATGTCAAGTGTGACAGGTACAGGTGAACACATTTTTTAAAACATTGATTACACCCAGTCTACCTAATAGGGACACAGTTGAAGAGATTTCATGTCTCACAACACTAACATGCAATATTTCACCCTATTTAAAGCCTCTTCTGCAAGGTATGGCAGGACTGATCTGTCAATAACTAGCTGACAGTGCTCTACTGCAGATTAGAAAATATTGCATTATAAATAGGGTGAGTGCTTGTGTTTTAATTTGCACTAAAAGAGAGAAAATTGTGTAAAAATGGAAAAGTTGTCAAAACATTTTGATACATATGACACTCAAGAATCATTTATGCATTGCTTTAACACCAAAATATACATATGACCCTCCAGTGTTGTTTGATGACTGAAAACACATTTTTTAAGGTTCCAAAATCTACTTAAAATCACAGACAGATGGAGGTATATGTTCTGTTCCACAGTCAAGTTAAAAAAACAGTTCCCAACAGGATACAGAGAAGCAACAATGCAATATAGGTGAGGTATTACAGGTGCAAATTACTGCTGAGCAGCCACTCTCATACCTACAAAGCATGAAGAGGTGGATGCTTAGTATTGAACTCCTTCAAGGTAACTTCATTCTGTTGAGGAGGTACCCCTCAACGGCAAAGGCCAAATACCAGTCAGATTTTCCAACCGGCATTTTTTTTTGCACGTAGAGGGATGGCTTTTGTCCACGACTTGCGGTTTCACCCGTCCCCTCTGACACCCACATGTTTTTAGGAACGCCAGCGGTGTCAAAAGCTGTCCAACAGAAAATCCATGCATTGTGGACTACTACATGGATTTTCTATTACAATCAATGTAAAAGGTTGACAGTCGCTTTACAGATGGTTTCCAAATCCAAAAACTGTCTGCAAAACTGACTGAAAATTTTTGCCGTGGGGACAAGCCCTTAATGCAGTAATGCTTCACAATTTGATCAAAATAAACACTAAAGACATATATTTTACAAATGTACAAAGAACAGCAGTCATGCATTTTAAATGTTCCATACATTTAATGTTTACATGGGTTTTGTGTGTTACTGTAATTTTTGTTTTGGAGAATTCTTCTAAAGAGTAATCACTCAGTTATGTGTAGTGCACCATGCTGACTGGTAATGCTCATATTTAGTGCTGATCAAACCATTCTAGAAAAGTTAAGTTCTAGTAGAACTTCTCAAAGTTTTAGAACTTGAACCAAACATTTTACTGTTCATTCGAGTAAAGTTCTAGTTCTAGTTCGACACGCCATTTTCAGTTTCATTTTCAGCGGCTTTTTGCACTGTTGCCGGCCATCCAATCACCTTTCTGCCCTTTGGCAGCCATCCAATCACTGCAGAGCACAGAGAAGTGTCAAAAACATCATCGCTGAGGTGTAGGGCTCTCATTGGCTGCTAAAATCATGTGACCATGTTATATATATTTCACTGTATTGCCTTGTGAACGCCATTTTCAGCTCCCTTTCTGTACTGTACAGACTGCTCTTAGTTAGATAGCATTTTCCTCTCCATAAACATCAATAGTTAGGGAGTTTGGTATTGCTGGCTGCATCTTTCCCACACCCAGAAGCTGTTATTTGGCTCACATAATGCCTAACTCTTATATACCATGGATATATATTATACAGAGTGCTTGGATTTGCTTAATCATACTCAGTGCTCAAAAGTTCAGTTTTTGCAGTTTTGGGGTTCAGTAATTGTATAACACACCGTCTCCAAGTCTCCTATTTGTCAAAGGGGCTTTTGGGCCCCTCAGGATGCAGGGCCCTGTAGCAGCTGCTACCGCTGCACCTCCTATAGCTACACCCCTGCTTGCAAGCTGTCTTAATCTTTTCAGTTAGCCATTGAAAGGAATTAAGTATTTTAGCCTCTCAATTTTTTCTGTCACTCTTAGAGCCAAATTTCCTTCATAAGTTGTTCCACGTATCCAGCTCACTTTTATGGATGGTAATTCCAGCTTCTCCTCACCTGTATATGTATAAAAATTAACCAGAACATCTTCTCCCTTAGACTTTAATGTGGTTCGAGTTATAGTTCGAATAGAACCTCGAACCGAACAGTTTGAGGTTCTAATCGAACTAGAACGTTTTACTGCTCACTCATCTCTACTCATATTATTCCATCAAGTGGGCTGCCCGGTTCAGCAGTAGTAGCGACATACTATGCTTCCCATATTTGCAGCTACAAATAGGATTAAAAGACAATTCTCAACAGGATGCAAAAAAATCACAATACTTTGAAGGGGAGATTGCACAAGTGCAGAATGCCAATAAACTACCACTCACACACTTACAACTCCTAAGGTGGTGGCTGCCTAGCATTATTTTGTGTAGTGAGTATATACACAGGGTCAAAAGTCCCAGGACACCCTTTGATTTCTGAAAAAGGGGACATGACATATCAAAATACCCCAGCAAGTAATGGCTGAGGGGGCCTATGTTTTAGGTCACGTCCATAACATGGCCACCAGCTTGAAAGCT
Source organism: Phyllomedusa bahiana (assembly GCA_025379985.1). NCBI lineage: Eukaryota > Metazoa > Chordata > Amphibia > Anura > Hylidae > Phyllomedusa > Phyllomedusa bahiana. The sequence goes on from JAODAL010031373.1 coordinate 11,587, forward strand.
TCCATCTTGTATCAAGTGCAAGTTTTTATAATGGGAAGCTGGTCATGTAGCAGATCAAAGAAGACCAGAAAAAAACAAAAAGCTATTTGCTGTGTTCAAGGTGTTGTCCCTGAAGGCACTGGATCCAATCATTATGTGCCAGCATGAGAACTTTCTGTACACTCAACCTATCATCACCTCCTTCACGCATCATCATACAATCAAACCTGCAGCTAACTAAGGCTTGTATAGGATGCCAGTCTGAAAAATCTATACAATGTCTTCTCCCCACCATTGGTTGAACTTGATGGACCTTTGTCTTTTTTCAATGAAACTATGTAAGTGTAAATGACCTCAGCCACATTTACAGTTGTTTTTTTTACAATATCTATGATACTTGTGTAACCCTCAAAAGGGAAGTTTGTGTGTAGTGTATGCTATAAAAACAAGCATTCACTCTTCTTTCCCAGAAATGTGTTGGACTTCACTACCCAGTGCTCCTTGTGTTGTAACATCAGAAGACTTGGGATGAAAACAGGACAGGAAGATAAAGCAAAGAGAAACAGGAGCTGAAAAGATGGAATACTGTACAGATGGACTACAGAAAACAGCTCTGAGAGACTGAGGGATAGAGCTTTCAGCAGTTCTTTGTCTACAGAGAGAGACTATTTATGGAGACAACCAGGGGCGTAACTTTGGTTCAAAAAGTGGGAGGGGGACCCATTTTCCCTCTCATCCCCTATCCCTCCCTCCATCCTTTACACGCCTTCCCTTTCCCTTCTCCTCCCTTCCCTTCTCTCCCCTCCTCTCCCTGCAGTGAAGCAGCTCCCTCTAACCCAGCTAGGGGGTCTGAGGGAGTGCTGTGAGCTCCTCCAGCAGGTCCAGGAGGAGTCCTTATGGCAAACACTTTTTGTTGCAATCCGTAAGGTTATGAGTGGCTCTCTATTTACTGAAGTTTAGAGCCGGACTGGGACTAAAAAGCAGCCCTGGCAATAAAAACCGAACCAGCCCACCTATAATATTTCCCCCTCTAGATGGAAATAAAAAACGTTGTGCAATGCAGCAAATTTTGCTTAACTCTCCCACCGCATCCCCCATCACTACTCCATTAAATTTGTTATACACACAACAGAATGAGGAAAATAAAGTAACCCAATCTCACTGTAACCCTAGGAATCACTTATGTCACATACTGTACCTCAAAATGTATTTTATTGCATACCATGCACCAGAAATTATATCACTCACTGCACTCCAGAAATCAATTATATTACACATGGTAGACATAGAAATTACATTACTAACTGCACCTTAGAAATGAATTGCACATTGTACTCAAGAAATATAATTCACTGTACCCAAAAAATCATATTACACACTGAACCCTAGAAATAAATTACATTTCTCACCGTACTCCAGAGGTTACATTACACCATACCCCACAGATTACATTACTCACCGTAACCCAGAGATTACATATCACACTGTACCCCAGAGATTACTTTACATGCCGTACCACAGAGATTACTACATTGCACACCTTACCCCAGAGATTACATGACTCTCATTACATTACTCACTGTACCCCAGAAATTAGTTTACACACCGTACCCCAGAGATTACATTACTCAATGTAGCACAAAAATTACATTACACACCATACATGAGAGATTACATTACACACTGTATCCCAGAGATTACATTACACACCGTACCCCAGAGATTAGTTTACACACCGTACCCCAGATATTACTACATTATTCACCATACCCCAGAGATTACATTACACACTGTATAACAGAGATTCTATTACACCATACCCCAGAGATTATTACATTACACACTGTACACCAGAGACTACATTAGACAAGGTACCCCGGAAATTGTGTGTGTATATACATATATTGAACACAGACACACTACACACTTAGGGTGACCTCACATGACGGTTTTTCGGCACTGACAGTGTCATTTGCTTGTTGGAAATTCGGCGCTTGCAAAAGCAGAATTCCCACGAGCAAATGACCCAGACCTGCCTGAGGCAGATTTCTCCCTCCTATCCTTTAGTGCTGTTAGTGCATAAAATGCCTCAAAGAATTCGGTGTAGGCGCTGACAGTACACACCGAAAATACTGAAGTAAAATCAGTGTCATCTAAACTACGACACTGATTTTACATAGGGTATAATGTAAATCAGTTTCCTGCCAGATTGGACGCCGGTTCTGAGGCAGATCCAGGACTGAATCCGCCCCACAATCAGCATTCATATCTTCTGCATGAATGTATCCTTAAGGTATGTTCACACGGCGTATAGCAGGGCGTACTGTGTACTCTGCTATATGCCAGGTCTTTTAGAAGTACGCGCTGGCCAGTCCACACTTCTAGCATGCTGCGGGGCCAGCCCCACTCACTTTCATTTTCCCCGGTGTGTAAGTGCAGGGAAGAAGTGACATGGCTAGACCCATGGCTGTACAGAATATACACATCTCAAATATACAGCACAAACCCTACTGACATGCACACACAACGCTGGCACCCTTGTCTCCTCCTTATCTGTCTCCTGTAGTCTGGTACAATTGGCATTCGGCAAGAGCTTCTCTTCTCTGATGAGGGTTGAGCATAGGGAAATGGGAGGGAAAGATACAGGCCCGGATACAGAGTGTGCTGGACTGTGAGCAGCATTCTCATTGGTGAAGCAGCCCCTGCTGACTCCTGCTCTACCAATCAGCGCTGCTCTCACTCTGCACTGACACTTGAGGCTGCTACCTACTCTGTCCCCTCAAGATGCACAGAGATATAGGAGGCAGAGGGTTAACTTCTTCTTCCTCTGTGCTCTGCTCTCCCCACTTACCGTATTCTCATGCTTTCATATGGATTATATTTTATTGAAGTTTCTAAAAAGTCGGGGGGACCGTCCCCCACCCAGAAAAAAGTGGAGGGTACCAGTCCCCTCCATACCCCCCTAAAGTTACACCTATGGGGACAACCTCTAACCCACAGAATCCCACACAGCAGAATCCTTCCCCAAACTCCATGCACATCCAAACACCTACATGTGGAGTAAAGAGTGATAGTAGCCATGCTTCTGTAGGTAGATACTGTAAGGAGTGTGTGATCTACTGTTGAGGATTAATAGCGAGGATTGGTTGCTACTGTGTTTCCAAATTTAATGTGAACCAACAGTACCTGAAAGCATGCTATGACCATGCCAACAAGGCCCTAATGGTTGGACTGTTAGATATTGCTGCAGCTTTTTTTAATGCACATGTATTGCTGGAATCTGACGGATTTTAAAACTGACCGAAAAAAATACATGATATGTAGACTACAGAACAGATTTTTCAAAGCAGTCTACACACTGCTGAGTACAGACAGATTTTCGGCAGATACTAAATACTGAATCCACCGAAAATCTGATGAAATACCCGTGCTGTGTAGACATAGCCTAACTCTGTGAGCATATTCTAATATTAGGTAGAGGTTTCCCGAATCAATCCTTGGCAGAGAAGAACCCTTCCCCCTTCCTGCATACCTGAATACCTAAAAAAGAAGACAATTCGGGTGAAGGAACTACAGTGGGTACGGAAAGTATTCTGACCCCTTTAAATTTCACTCTATTTCATTGCAGCCATTTGGTAAGATCAAAAAAGTTAATTTTTTGGCTCATTAATGTACACTCTGCACCCCGTCTTGAAAGAGAAAAACCAGAAATGTAGATATTTTTGCAAATTTATAAAACAAGAAAAACTGAAATATCACATGGTCTTAAGTTGTCAGACCCTTTGCTCAGTATTGAGTAGAAGCACCCTTTTGAGCTAGTGCAGCCATGAGTCTTCTTGGGAATGATGCAACAAGTTTTTCACACCTAAGAATCTTATTTCTCATAGTCTGGGAGTCCTTCATGTGTTTTTTTGCAAACCGTATGCGGGCTTTCATACGTCTTGCACCGAGGAGAGGCTTCTGTCGGCACACTGTGCCATAAAGTCCCGACTGGTGGAGGGCTGCAGCGATAGTTGACTTTGTGGAACTTTGTCACATCTCCTTACTGCATCTCTGGAGCTCAGCCACGGTGAACTTGGGGTTCTTCTTTACCTCTCTCACCAAGGCTCTTCTCCCAAGATTGCTTAGTTTGGCTGGACGGCCAGGTCGAGGAAGAGTTGTGGTCGTCCTAAACTTCTTTCATTTAAGGATTATGGAGGCCACTGTGCTCTTAGGAACCTTGAGTGCTGAAGAAATTATTTTGTAATCTTGGCCAGATCTGTCCCTTGCCACAATTCTTTCTCTGAGCTCCTTGGGCAGTTCCTTAGACCTCATGATTCTCATGTGCTATGACATGCACTGTGAGGTCTTACATAGACAGGTGTGTGCCTTACCTAATCAAGTCCAATCAGTTTAATTAAACACAGCTGGACTCCGATGAAGGAATAGAAATATCTCAAGGAGGATCAGAAGGAAATGGACAGCATGTGAGTTAAATATGCGTGTCACAGCAAAGGGTCTGAATACTTAAGACAATGTGATATTTCAGTTTTTCTTGTTTAATAAATGTGCAAAAATTTCTACATTTCTGTTTTTTTCTTCTTTCAAGATGGGCTGCAGAGTGTACATTCATGACCCAAAAAAAATGATTTCCCAAAATGGCGCAATGAAACAAAGAGGGAAAATGTAAGGTTCTAATACTTCCATACCCACTGTATGTCTTATTGAGGTGGAAATTGAAGAAAAAACTGTTAAAGAGGTTAACACAAATGGGGGTTTAAAATTGTTGGGCCTTGTATTTCTTCCCAAATTGGAGTACAAAAAATTATTGTGTCTTAAATCATTGCCCGCCTATAGTGTTTGAGCGATTACGTTTTGGGCCCTCGACATCGGTCGATGGTCGATAGTCGACCCTCTCGAAAGTGTCGATAGTCGATGTAATTTATCGATGACCATTAAAACTATGGGAGAGCAACAAACCTTCATTCTTTCACCCAAAAAGGGCTGGGAGAAGCTGGAATTAAAATCAAACAGTCAAATGGATACTGCTACATCTTAGGGAAACACTTTTGGGTTATAAAAAACCACAGAAAAAAAAAACACAACCATTCATATCCTGTCTTTGTACCACACATGACCCTTAAACCGCTCACCACAAATTAAAAAATGCCAGAAAGGAGTATGATTTGAACCTCATTTTACTTGAATGGACTTGAAAATCCCCGTCGGAAGCAGATGAGCCCAAACCTGCTGACCCCAGATTTAAAAATGCCGGAAAAAGGAGTTTTCAACCCCCATTTTAGTTGAAAAGGGAAATTGATTACCTGTCCCCGGGCCACAGCATGAGCCCCAAACCCGATACCCCAGATTCAAAATCCGGAAAAAGGAGTCTTTTTAACCACCATTTTACGTTAACCGGAAATTTACTATATCTGTCCCGTACGCAGAATTGACCCTTAAACCTGTCTGACCCCAGATTAAAAAGTGCCGGGGGAAAAAGGGCTTTCAAACCCCCATTTTTTTTTAAAATGGGCATTACTATACCTGTTGGGCCACAGCTGGCCCAAACCTGATGACCCCCCGATTAAAAAAGTGCGGAAAAAGGAGTTTTCAACCCATTTTGTTTACTGGAATTGACTATACTGTCCGGGCCCCGCATGAGCCCCAAAACCCGATGACCCCAATTAAAAAGTGCCAAAAAAGGGTCTTTCAACCACCATTTTAGTTTAACTGGGCATTACTATCCTGCCTGGGCCACACATGACCCCAAAACCCGCATGGACCCCCCAAATTAAAAAGTGCGGAAAAAGGGGGTCTTTCAACCACATTTTATTTTCTGGAATATATGTCCTGTCCTGGGTAGCGCTTGCCCCCCCGTATGAGTGCGGACCAATTGAGCTTCACTTTGGGAAAAAAATGGGGGTTAACCTCCTGTTCCACCCAGGTGCCCCTTTTTTTTGGCTTCTTTTTCTCATTTTATCAAAATGCGGAGAATTGTCTCGAAATTTTTTCTCTGTCCATGCTCCCTACTCCTGTCCTTGAGTAACTCATTAGTCAAGTTTTCTTACCTCCTTGTAAATTCAGAGGAATTTTTTTACCCGCTATTTTGTAATGCAAATTTTTTTTAGTAGTTTAATTCTAGAAAAACACATTTTTAAAATAGGATGGAATCCCCCCATGCTTTTTTCTCTTTTTTTAATTGTATTAAATGGGTTGTCTCAAAACAGGGTTGAAGCCCATTTAAAAATCTTGCAAAAAAGCATTTGCAATTGTGTCCATTAACAGTGTCCTACCCATTCCTGTTTCTGACCCCATCACCCCTTTAAGCCCCTCTTTACAATTGTAAAAAAACAAATGTTGTTAGAAACAACTTTTTTTATAATAGGGCCTGTGATAGTGCATGTCACAGCAAAATGCCCGCAAAAATTAAAAACATGACCCTTGACCCTTTGGACAAATTGTGAAGAACAAATGTTGTTTGAAAAACATTTTTTTATAATAGGACCTGTAGTATAGTGCATTTCACAAAAAGCTCCCAAAAATTCAAAAAGATGAACCTTGAGCCACTTTGGGACAATTGTGAAGAAAAATGTTGTTAAAAAAAAATTTTTTTTAAAATAGGACCTGTAGTTTAGTTTCATTTAAAAGCAAAATGCCCAAAAATTCAAAGCATGCCCCTTGAGCCACTTTGGAAAATTGTGAAGAAAAAAATGTCTTTTAGAAACAACATTTTTTTTAAAATAGGACCTGCAGTTTAGCTGCTTTTCAAAGAAAAATCCCCCAAAAAATTAAAAGTGACCCTTGAGCCCTTTGGAAAATTGTGAAGAACAAATGTCGTTAGAAACAACTTTTTTTTTTTAAAATAGTACCTTATATTGCTGCATTTAAAAGCAGCAGCCCCAAAAAATTATAAATATGACTTCTCAGCCATATTAAAAATTGTGAGGGAAAAGCCATTTAAAAGCCACATTTCTTTTCCAAAAGGACCATAATTATAGCTGTATCTCACAGCAACTGACCCCAAACCATTGACAATGCGAAAATTTAAAGAATAAAGTATAAAAGGAATACGGTGTTGTCATGAAACCTTGGTGTTTTTACAGTTCTCACGCAAAACCAGAAAAAAGAACTTTGGGAAAGAGAATAAAAAAATTTCGTAAGAAATGATCATTTTAAAAACATTTTTCAGAGGACCCTTTTTGTTTTGAAGAGGAAGTGAAGTAGACCGCAACTAATCGGTGCCTTGGCATTTGGGGCACAACATCTCAGAGACCATGCCTGATTCATCTTGATGAAAATCAAAGATCCCCATTTTCTGTGGAAAGCCGGGAAATGCTTTGTCTGTAATGACTCCTCCAGCTTCTGAAGGTCCCTCGGATATGACGTGGCTGCTGGGCGGACAACACCTCTAGGCGGGGGGGGCGAGCTGGGCCATTCGTCATTTGGTACCCAAATTCTATTGGGCCCGGGAATACATACAAAAAACATGGGTTTTTGAGTCAGTGTCTGCCCCTGATTTAAGCTGGTCTCTTTGTTGGATGGTGCCCTGCTTGCAGCGTTGGTGAGGTGGCAAAAAAAGATTGCCGAGGTCCCCTTTTGGGGCTTTGCCCCCTTTGCTGTGCTGCCCTAGGTACTTGGCAGTCTCTGCTGTCATTCGCCGATGTTGTTCCACTTACTTTGGGGGAACGTGAAGCAGACGCAAAGTGTCTCCAGTTGATCAATCAGCAAGGTCCCATTTCCTGCATTTTACTCTTTTTTGGGGTGGGGGAAAGGGAAAGTGTGAGTTTGTTTTGTCCGGGGACCCAGGGGGGTGGCCCCAGTAATTTTGTTATTTTGATGGCCTTAATGGGGGGACATTTTGGGAGGAAATGGGTCCAAGAACTCTGTGAGGAAGGGGGAGCCTTGATTTCCCAACCTCTGGGTCAGGGGCACTAGCAAACATCTTCCTATTCCTCCCCGTAAAATTGCGCCAACCTTTTCCCCAAGGCAGGGAGTTGGTAACATCGGGGTCTAGGAATCTCCTCCTTCCTCCTCCGCCTCCCCCTCGGGTGCCTCGGCAAAGTTCCACACAGCCTGACTTTCCCGAGAGGATCACCCCGAGAGCTGATGCCCACCTTTCACGCTCTGGGCCCCGAACCACTCTAATGAAGACCGATGAAATTGTGAAACGTCGGGGGCCCTTTTGGATTTGAGGAGAGAAAGGCTCCGGTCGATCTGTGTCCTCTTTCCCCCCCCTGCTGGCAGGACCTTTGTTTAAAAGGTCCAACGATCATTCCCCGAAAAGATCACCCCAAGCTTAGCTGACAAGGGCATTGTCGCACTGACCATTTGGTGGGTTCTTTTAAAACTGGCAAGGATGGTGCAGAGTCTTTCACCTGCCTCCACTTCGGGGCTCAAACCCTGAGGTCCACACCGCTGCTTTTTCAGGGGCCCTGGGGGCACTTCGTACTGCGTTTGGAAATTTCGCTGCTCCCACAATCGCGGGCATGTGGAGGGTGGAAATTTCCCGCGTGTTGGCCACGTAAAAAATGAGAAAGGTTGAAAAAAAAAAAAGGGGGGGAAAAACAAAAAAACCTTAAGCTTGCCCAAAAAAACCGGGGGGGGGGGCCAGGCCCGGGGGGCGAAGCAGGGTTTCGAAAAGGCGGGAAACGTTTAACTTAGACTTCGAGCCTTTCCCCAGCAGGGAATCCGACCCCGGGTAGCTTTAGAAAATTTTTTGGACCACAAGGTTTTATGAATGTGCCCGGGAAGAGATGTGCCCAGCCTACCGATCTTAAAGGGGGGCCAAAGATTTCCCCCGTTAAAAACGAAAACCCCCGCCCGGCCCCAAGGTTCTTGTCCCAGCCAGCCCCCTCGGGCCCCGTTGCCCGGGAGCCGTCCACAGGCCTTTTGACCGGCCTGGGGGGGCCACCCTCAACCCCCCGAGGGCATCCCCCCCAGCTCACCCAGTGAGCGGGCACAGAGATTTTTAGCGGCCTTTTGGGCCGTTTCTTACTAGTCCCCCCTTTGTCGGGGGTCGATTGGGCCTTTTTTCCGGGCACAGATGCAACAACGCCTTGAAATTTTAGATGACAGTGGGTGGAAAAGGGCACGGGGCCCGGGTTTTCTTGGGAAAAAAATGCCTGCTCCCCATCTTTTTTCGGAGGCAGGCAAAAGGGGCCCTACGTGGCGGAAAAAAACTGTGTCCCCCAGACGGAAAAAGCAACATTTCCAAGGCCAAAAGCCTTTGGGAATGGGCCCACATTCCGGCTTTTTGCTTTTGGGATGGTTTTTGGGGTTAAAAATGTTTCCTTTTGCTCCCCCCAAACCCGGGGAAGAAGAAGGCCAAAGGGGGCTAGACTGGTGCTGTACGGCATGCAGGGTCCCTCAAAAACTGGCCCGAAGGGGAAGGGGGGAGGATGGGGCCCCTGGTGGGGGACTGGTGGTTTCTCGGGCGAAAGGTGGGGGGCTTTAAGCGGAGGGTGATCCCTGATCAAAGACCTTCGAGACAAATGGGCAGCTTTAGGAAACGCTTGGTGGGTGGCGGAAGGAGGAAGGCGGAGACAGAGGGTTTTGACAGGGTTGGGGGCCCCGGGGTCCCGGGCTGGCCTTTTTTGGCAATTTTTGCCTCCATTTAAATCATGGGATTTCGCTGCAAAGTGACTAACTGTTGGGGGTGGTTAACCACTTTTAAAGGGTTCCTTTCCTCTACTTATGGGGCTGGGGTGAATCAGAGGCTTGCTAAAGAAGGCCCAGGGGTTGAGAGGTCCTGGACCTTTTTGAAAGGCGATAAGCCCAGGGGCGGGGTTTGCGGGTGACCGTTGGGGTGGGGGAAATCATATCACGGACTTCTGCGACCGCCCTCTCCCTTTTTTTAGGCGGGGGAAACCCGTACTGACACTACTCCCCTCATCCTTTCCTCCCTCGTCCAATTTATGAAGTGGGGTCGCAAAAAAAAATTCTGTGAAAAAAAACCACGTTGGATCCGTAATGTCGTTTTTCCAAACAACCCCAGGGTTAATTCGTCGTCCCGACATTTGCTTCCCCCGGGGCTGCGGGCTACAAGCAAAGAGACTGCAAGGCGTTGCTGCCGCCCGGGATTTTTTGCCCGATTACCGGCTTTTCCCTTTTCCTCCTCTGATGGCATCAGTAACCCGGCCATCAGAAACAGAGAAAATTTAACCTCCTTTTGGGCACTCTTGATCTTTTTTTAAAAATCCTTCTGAAACCCCAACCCATTTTGTCATCAAAGAGGTCTTTAGAAAATGGATTTTAAAAGGTGGTGGGTTAAAACCCAGTTTACATTTGGGCTGCTTCATGTTAGGGCGGATGGTGGTGATTTGATTTACGACAAATTTTTGGCCTTTTGGCTGGAGGGGACGAGGAGGTAAAACTGTGGATGGAGGTTTTTCATTAACCCCTGAAAGGGCAGAACGGCGACGAGTTCGTTTTCTGAGATTCACGGGCCCTGACCAGGGGATTTACAGGCCTGAAAGTCCTGCAACTGACGATCCCCCTGGCATTTCGTGTTTTTGCCCGCACTGGAAAGGGGACCTTCTCTCGGGACTTCAAACCTCCATGCCTAACCCCCCCCCCTTTTTTTCGCTTTTCCCCCTGAATTTCGCCCCATGTCAGAAATATAAAATTGAGAAGGTATGGAAGAGTTTTGGAAAGTACTCTTATTAAAACGATGGCAAATCACAGCTATTCTCAAATCCATTCAAATCAAAACTAAATTGCTGGATTCAAATATACTGCATAGTAGATCTATCAACAAAGCTGGCCTGCGCCAAAGTGAAATATACACGTATCTGAAATGTATTTGGATAATACAAGGTTATTTTTGGCACCTATCAATTCACCTTGTGGTGCATACAAAATTGCTGTATTCAAAATTTAATGCAAAGTAGATCTATCATATACATAAAATGGCCTGCGGCCAAATGAAAAAAACACGAATCTGAATGTATTCGATAATACAAGGTATTTTTTGGCCCACCTTCAATTCACCTGTGGGACTACAAAATTGCTGTTTTCACATTTAAGTGCAAGGAGCCTAATATGAACAAAGTGGCCTGCGCAACGATAAAAAACACGTAATCTGAAATTTATTTCGGATAATACAGGTTTTTTGGCACCTTTCAGATCCAACTGTGGTGAACGACAAAATTGCCGCTATTCTCTTTTAAGTGCAAGGTGCCTCAATGAACAAAGGCTTGTAGTGCGTTCTCTTCAAAAGTAAAAAAAAAAATAACTCGTATCTGTAATGTATTAGGTTAGTAAAAGGTATTCTTTGGCACCTATTCAATTCACCTGTGGAACTACACATTGAGGGATTCAATTTAACTTGCAAGGTGGCTCTATCAAACAAATCTGGGGATGGGCAAAAATGTGCAAAAATAACCGTATTTATCCTGTAATGTATTCGGATAATAAAAGGTATTTTTTGGCACCTATCAATTCACCTGTGGTATACTACACAATTGCTGGATCACAAATTTTAACTGCAATGGTGGCTCTATCAACAAATTTATGACTGGGCAACAAAAGTGCAAAAAATCAGTATCTGTAATGTATTCGCGAGAAATAAAAGGTTATTTTTTGGCACATATACAATTCCAACTGTGGTATTACACAATTGCTGGATTCATAATTTAACTGCAAGGGGGCTCTATCAATATTTGGACTGGATATGTGATAATAAATACACGTATTTGTTATATGTATTTCGGATAATACAAGGTATTTTTGGCACCTATCTACCTGTGCTGACGTACATAATTGCTGGATTCTTATTTAAAACTGACAAGGTGTGGAATATATGAATCAAACGGTGGAATGTGCAAATTGAAATGACACATTATCTGTTTGTGATTAATGGATATAGTAAATGTGGAGTTTTGACTAACGTTACTATAGAGATCCTGCAGTGAAGTAGTTTAGAGGGGATCATTTCGAGGTAGTTGCTGGCAGAGGACTAGTTGAATGGTTAGTTGGGCTTTGATTACGGAGAGTGTTCTTTTTGTTTTTTTTTGTTTTTTTTTTTGTTGTGTGGTTTTTTTTGTTTTGGTTTTTCTTGGTATATTGGGGGGGGTTTAATGGCTTTTTTTTGGGGTTTGTGGTTTTTTGGGTTGTGGTTTTGGGGGGTTTTTCGGTTGGTTTTTGGCTTGGGGGGTTTTTGTCTTTTTTTTTGGTTTTTTTTTTGTTCGGTTCGGGGGGGTTTGGTGGGTTTTTTTATTTGGGGTTTGGGGTTGGGATTGTTGTTTGTATTTTTGGTTTCTTTGGTTTTGGGTTGGGGGGGTCTGGTTTTTTTGGGGTTTTTTTGGGGTGGAGGGTTGGGGTTTTTTCTTTGGTTTTCTGGGTTTTTTTTTTTCGGTTTTGTTTTGGTTTTTTGTTTTTTTGGTTTGTTTTTTGTTTTTTTTTTGGTTTTTTTGGGGGGGGGGTGGGTTTTTGGGGTTGGGTGGGTTTGGTTTTTTTTTTTTTTTTTTTGTTTTTTTTTCTTGTTTTTTGGTTTTGGGGGTTTTGGTTGGGGGGGGGGTGGGGGGTTGTTGTTTTTTTTTTTTGGGTGGGTGGGTTTGTTTTCTTTTTTTTTTTTTGTTTTATTTTTTTTTTTTTTTTTTGTGTTGGGTTTGGTTTTGGGGGTTTTTTGGATAAGGTTTTTTTGGGTTTCTTTTTTTTTTGTTTGTGGTTTTTTTTTTTGTTTTTTTTTTTGGTTGTTTTTTGGTGGGGGTTTTGGTTGTGTTTGGTGGTTGTTTTTTTGTTTTTGGTTTTTCTTTTTTAGATTGGATTTTGGTTTTTGAGGGGGTATTGGTTTTTTGTTGGGGTTTTTTGTTTTGTTTTTGTGGTTGTTGTTTGTTGTGTGGTCTGGTGGTTTGGGTTTGGTTTGATGGGATATAGTGTTTTTTTGGGTGTGTGTGTGTTGTTGTTTTGTTTTGTTGTTTTTTTTTTGTTTGTTTTTTTGTGTGGTTGTTTGGTGGTTTCTGGTCTGTTTTTTTGTTTCTTTTTTTTGGTTTTTTTTTTTTTTTTTTTTTTTTTTGGTGTTTTTGTTGGGGGGGGTGGTTTTGTTTTTTTGTTTTTTATTTTTGGTCTTTGGTTTTATTTGTTTTGTTTTGTTTAGGTTTTTCTGGCGTTTTTGGGGTTTTTTGGGGTGTTTGGTTTTTTTGGGTTTTTTGTGTTGGGGGGGGTTTGTTTGGGTTTGGGTTTTTTTTTGGGGTTGGGTTTGGGTTTTGGTTTTGGGTTTTTTGGTTTTGGGGTTTGGCTGGTCGGGGGGGGGGGGAGTTTGGGTGGGGGTTTTGTTTTTTTTTTGTTTGTGGTTTGTTTTTGTTTGGTTTGTTTTTTTTGTTTTTGGTTTTTTTGTTTTGGTTGTTTTTTTTTTTTTTGGCGAGGGGGGGTTGCGCTGGGGTGGCTTTGGTTTTTTGGTTTTTTTTTTTTTGAGGGTTTTTGGGGTCTTTTTTTTTTTTTTCTTTTTTTTCTTTTTTTTGGGTTTTGTGTTTTGGTGTGTTTTGTATCGGTTGGTGTTTTTGTGTTTTGTTTTTGTGGTGTTTTGTTTGTCTGTGTGTGTTTTGTTTGTTTTTGTTTTTGCTTTTTTGGTTTTTGTTGATGTGTGTTGTTTTGTTTTTATGCTTTTGTTTGTTGTTTGGGCTTGTTATTTATTTTGTAATTATTGTTTATGTTACGATTGTGAGTTTATATATTGATATCATGTTTTATTCTGTGTTGACTTTATGCTTTTATGTTTTGTTTTGTTTGGATTTATATATATTTATAATTTAGATTAATAAGTTTTTTTATTTTAATTTTAAATTTTTTATTAATTATTTATTTTTTTTTTCTTTTAATTGAGAAATTGTATTATGTGTTTGTTTTATATTATTTTGTTTTGTGTATTATTATTTATTACTATGTTTTTTTTATTATTTTTTATTGTATAATTTTTTTTTTTATATTTTGTTATTCAATAAAATATTTATTTTTTGTATTTTTTTTTTCTTTTTATTTTTTTTTTTATTTATTTTTATTATTGTTTTTTTTGGTTTTTTTTTATTTTTAATCTAATATTTTTTTATATTTATTTATGGAGAATTATTTTTCTATGTTTTGTTTTAATGATTATATTGTAGTTAATTTTTTTTAAGTTTATAGTTTTTTTTAATGAAATTTTTAAGATGGTTAATAGTTTTTTTTTTTTAATAGTTTTTATTAATTATTTTAGTTAGGTTAATTAATAAATAATAAAAAATAATTCGTTTTTTATAAAATTATATTTAATTTAAAATTATTTTTTTTTTTAATAATTAATAATTAAAAAAAATTATATTGTTTAATTATTTAATATATTTATTTTTTTTTTATTTCATTTTTTATGTAATTTTTATTTTAATTTTTTTAATTTTATAATAAATGTAATTTTATAATTTTTTTATTTTAATTAAATCAAATTATTCTTTATATTATTTTTTTTTAACAAAAAAAATTAAAAATAAAAAACAATTTTTTAAAATTTAAAAAAAAATTAATTTTAAAAAAAAAAAAATAATAAAATAAAAGCTTAAAAAAATAAAAAAATAAAAAAAAAAAATTTTTAAGTTATTTTAAAATTATAAAAAAAAAATAAAAATTTAAAATTATTTAATTTAAAAAATTTAAATAAAAAAAAATTAAAATTTTTTATATTTTTCTTAAATTTTTCTATATAATTATTAAAAAAAATTAAAGAAAAATTAATTAATTTTAAAATTATTAAAAAAGTTTATTTAAAAAATCATAAAAATTAAATAAAAAAAAATTTTAAATTTTAAAAAAAAAATAAAAAAAAATTTTTTTAAAATGTTAAATTTTAAAAATTTTAAATTAATATTTTTAATAAAAAATGTTTTATTAAAAATTACAAATAAAAAAAAAAAAAAAAATAAATTAAAAAACAAAAAATAAAAATTTTTAAATAAAAAAAATTTTTAATAACTTAATTTTTTTTAAATTTAATTAAAAATAAAAATTTTAAAAAAATAAAAAAAAAAAAATTTTAAAAAAAAAAAATTTTTTTAAAAAATAAGAAAAAAATAAAATTAATATAAAAAAATAAAAAAATTAAAAAAAAAAAATAAAAAAAAACAAAAAAATTTAATATATTAAAAAAATTAAAAACAAAAAATTAAAAAAGAATTTATTTAAAATTAACAAAAATTTTTAATTTAATAAAAAAAAATTTTTAATAAAAAAAAATTAAAAAATTTTAAATTAAAAAAAAATTAAAAATCAAAAATAAAAAAAAAAATTAAAATATTTTATAAAAAACATTTTAAAAAAAAAAAAATTTATTAAAAAAAAAAAAAAAAAATTAAATTATAAATTTTTATAAAAAAAATAATTTTAAAAATTAAAAAAAAATTTTCATAAAAAAAAATTAATTTAAAAAAAAACAAAAAAAAAATAAAAATTAATAAAAAAAAAAATTAAAAAAAATTTAAAAATTTTATTATTTTAAATTTAAATTTTTAAATAAGAATTTTTAAAAAATTAATTTTTAAAACAATTTATTAAAAAAAAAAAAAAAAAAAAAAATGTACACATTAAAAAAATTTTTTTTAAATAAAAAAAAAAAAAAAAAAAATTATTTTTAAAAAATTTAAAAATAAAAAAAATTTAAAAAAAAAAAAAAATTAAAAAATTTTTTTTAAAAAAAAAAAATAAAATTAAAATAATTAATAATAATTAATTATAATTTATTATCATATAATTAAAATAATATTAGAAAATAATGAATTTAATATATAATAAAAATATAATATCAAAATAACAAAATTAATAAAATAGTATTAAATATATTTAAATTCATATAAAACATAAAATTATAAAATATAAAAATAAAATATAATAATATTAAAAAAAAATTAAAATATAATAAATTAAAATTAAAACAAATTATATAAAATATAATAAATAATATAAATTAAATATTATAATAAAAAATAATTATATCAAGAAATATAAAAAAAAATAAAAATATAATAAAATATAATATTATAATGAAGAAAAAAATTAAAATATATAAATTATTTTTTTTTAAATTATAAAAATTATTTGGGTTTAAAAATGAAATAAAAAAAAAAAACAATATAAAAATAATTTAAAATTAAAATATATATATTAAAAATTTTAATTATAAAAAAAATACTTTTTTTTATAAAAAAAAATAATTTTTAATTTTTTAAAAAAAATTTATTTAATTATAATAAAAATTATTATATTAATTAATAATATAAAAAATATTAGTAAATATATTAATATAAGTAATAAATCTATTAATAAATATTAATATAATAATATATATAAAAAATATTATAAAAATATTTAAAATAATAAAAAAATATTAAAAAAAAAATATTTAAAATTCAAAAAAAAAATAAAAAATTAAAAAAAAAATTTAAAAAATTTTTTAAAAACAAAATTAATTAATAAAAACATTTAAAAAAACAAAAAAATTTTAATATAAAAAATTAATTAAAAAATTGTATTTTTTTAAAAAAAAAAAAAAATAAAAGTTTACCATATAAAAATAAAATTATTAAAAAAAAATTAAAAAAAAAAAATAAAAAAAATTAAAAAAAAAAAATTAAAATTATAAAACAAAAAAAAAAAAAAAAAAAATTATAAAAAAAAAAAAAAAATTTAAAAAAATAAAAATTTTAAAATTTTAAAATTAAAAAAAAATAAACATAATATATTTAAATAAAAATAAAATAAATATAAAAAATAAAAAAAGAAAAAATAAATAAAGAAATAAAATATATATTAAAAATATAAATTGAATTAAAAAAAATAAAATTAGATAAATATAATATATATTACTTAAATATAAAAATAATATAATAAATGAAAATAATAAAAAAATTATTAATATATATAAAAATAATTAAATATATAAATTAAATAATAAAAATTAATAATAATATTATATAATATATTTTAAAATAAAGATATATAAATTTACTTAAAGTAAAAATAAATAATAAAATAATTTAAAATAAACAACATGATAAAAATAGATAAAATGAAATAAATAAATAAAAAAAAAAACCAAAATAAGAAATATAATTAAATTCAAAAAATTAAAAAATTAAATATAATTTTTTTATTAAAAAAATTTAAAAAAAAAACATAAAAAAAAAAATTTCTTTTTTAAAAATTTAAAAAAAAAAAAAATTAAAATAATATCTTTAAAAAAAAATTAATTTTATTTTAAAAAATATTTTTTTTTAATTTTATTTTGTTATTTTACTTATTAAAAAAAATAAAATTAATAAAATAACTTTTAAATTAAAAATTACAAAAAAAAAAAAAAAAAATTTTATGTTTTTTTTAAAAAAAAAAATAAATTTTTTAAAAATGATAAAAAAAAAATAAAAAAAAAAAAATAAATTTAAAAAAAAACCATATAATTTTTTTTAATTAAATAATAAAATACAAAAAAAAAAATTTTAAAAAAAAAAATTTTGTAAAAAAAAATTATAAAATAAAAAAAAATTAAAAAAAAAAAAAAAAAAAATAATATATTTTACAAAATAAAATAAATTAAAAAAAAAAAAAATATTAAATTTTTTAAATTGAATTTTTAATAAAAATTGTTAGAAATTTTTTTATTAAAAAAAAAAAAAATTTAACAAAAAAAAAAATTTTTTTTTAAAAAAATAAAAATAAATATTTTAAACAGAAAAATTAAAAAAAATAAAAAATTATAAAACAAAAAAAAAATTTAAAAAAAAATAAAATAAAAAAAAATTTAAAAAAATTATTAATAAAAAAATAAAAATAATAAAAAGTTAAAAAAAAAAAAATAAATTAAAAAATTATAAATTAATTTTTAAATAAAAAAATAAAAGAAAAATATATGAAATTAAATTATAAAGAAATATTATATAATATAATATAATAAATGAATAATAATATTATAAAAATAAATAAAATAACTACAATAAAAATTATAAAAAATAAATTAAATAAAATATATAAGATTATAAATTAAAATTAGTAATTAATATAATTATTAAATAAATAAAAGCTTATAAATTAAATATATAAAAAATATATATAAAAAAAAATTATGAAAATATAACATATAATTAATTATATATAAATAGACAAATAATCAAATAAAAAATAATTAATTAAAAAATATAAAATAATAAAAAAATTATATAATAAAAAATAAATATAAATATATTAATATAATAAATATATATTATCATAACATAATTAATATTAAAAAAAAAAAATAATTAAAAAAATTTTTTTTTTAAATAAAAATAAAAAATTTTAAAATGCTTTGGTTAAATTAATAAAAAAAAAAAAATTTAAAAAAAACAAAAAATTGTTTAATATAAATAAAAAAAAATAATATTTTTTTTTTTTTAAATTTTTAATAATTATAAAAAATTTAAGTGTTTTTTAAATATAAAATTTTTTAAATATTTTAAAAAAAATAAATACAAATTTAAAATTTATAAAAAAAAAAATTAAAAAATAATAAAATTATTTATTTATAATAATGTTATTTAAAATAATAAAAAATAAAATATACTATAATAAAATATATTATAAAAATAATATCAAATCTAAAATATATAATTAATAAATTAATAAAATATAAGAATAAAAACAATTAAATAATTTAATAATGAAAAAAAAATTATTGAAATATAAAATAATATATAATTATAACTATTAATAAATTATTATATATGTATATAATATTATATTAATTATATAAAAAAAAACAATATAGAAAATTATGTATATAAAACTAATATAAATAATTATAAATATAAAAAATATTAATATAAATAAAAAATATACAATATATAAAAATAATAAAAAAAATAAAAAATATATATAAAAAATTATTTAAAATTGAATATTATATTATTAATATATATATAAATATCATCTCCATAAATTATATAAAGCTATTGCAGATGCAATGTTAGCACTGTCTTGGTGAAACTTTATCCAGTATTATTTATAGAGCTTGTCTTTGGTTGTTTCGCCCGCGGGGGACCCTCCTCCTTCCCCCCGTGACTTTTACAGCGGTAGATGCTCCTTTAAAATTCTCTACCTAAATACATAAAAACTTCTTCACAATCTCTAATTAAACTAGTTGTAAGATCACAGCTAACAGTAGAGCTTTCTCTGTGAAAGAAATAGATTATTCGCTGAGCTGTTTGGAACAAGCAGAGACCATGTACCTTCTGTCTGAAGACGCTGAGAAGACACTGAGGTGAAAACAGGAATCGCTAGTTCTATGTTAAATCGAGGTATGTGATTTTTCCAGCCATATCGCAACCATACACATCCAGTGATGACGTCGCACACACATCTCACACCTGCTTTATTTTGTTAGCTGATTTGATGCGACGCCAAAATGACAGGAAGGCCCGAAAATGGCGCAATCTTAATAGATGATGCACAGATTTTAACCTAAATTGCGAATGATATAAAATTTCGAGTTAACAATAAAAATCTGTTGCCGATTTCAACTTTTCGATAATGTTATCGCTCAACACTACTGTCCTAGTATAGTTGAGTTATAGTATTTTTATTTTGATAGAGGTGAACAAATCTTTTACATGGGCAGATAGTACTGCGTGGAACATGCACCGATCAACAATACAGCACATCAGATGAGGCACGTTTAAACTGCAGAGAATGGTTTGCACAATGCCATTGTTCAAAATGTTGAAGTATATACAACATCTATCAGCTTTATGTTAAAGAACTTAAGTCATAGACAGACAGCAGGTGTCGTGAGTTATGTGTTAAGTGTTTCTGTAGATTATGCATTGCTATGCTGTTCGGTTGTACTGTACCTGTTAGCATTCTCTTGTACCCTCAAGTTGGATAAGACTAAGTTAAGCATGTAATCGTGGTTTGGCTGTGTATCTCTAGTAAACATGCACAAATGGTTTGTTTTGTATTCCACAAACGTCTGTATGCCTTTGCTTCTGCTCCAGATAGCTGCAATCTGTCAAAGGTTATGGGCCAGGACGCAGAACACAAAGCAAAGTGCCCAGAAACAGACAAGACAGCTAGCAGTCCTGGTGAAAGATCCTCATTTCCTTGAATTCAGGTAAGAAAGGGGGGTCTAAACCATACAAAAGGAGAGGCATCAGCAGATATGGCCGCAGCTCAGAGCTAAGACTGACAGTGTCCATGCTTGAACAATGAGAATTAGCAGCTATGGAAGTTTAAGTGGTAATGTTGTTATCCAGGGCGACGACCTGTGGGAGGCCATTACCCACAGAGAGGACCACAGGTTCACATTCAGGAATGTGACAAGAAAGAAAGACAGGCCAGGGCCACATAAGTCTGTTAGTGGAGGATGACCATTGCTAATTTCACATAAAGACATGAGATACAGCAAAGGGATCAGTGGAATGGCATTACAAAAGCTTCATGAAAGATACAGTTTAAAACAGCAAGATTTCTGCTCAGAAAACTATACAGAATGATACTTGGTAAAAAAAGGGACATGCAGGAATCATTATAAATGCAATGCTTGAAGTGGTTACACATCTGAGGACAGGGGGTGAAGAATGTAAAAGGACAGTCTTGTGGCAGCCATTTGTTATGTAGCTTACCTGATATACTGTGCACTGATCGATGGTCTGGAGACCAGAACCGAAGCAGAACTCGACACTAAGGGAATTTGTAATAGACTCGATAATCGATGAATTACAAAGAAGAAGGAAAATCTTGGCATGATATCACAGAACCGATGCTGGAACAGGGCTCTCTTAGAGCTACAGATACAAGTTTTCAGAAAAAGGAAACCAGGGGAAATGTTTCAGATGCCACAAGCAGGGACATTTAAAGAAAAGACTGCACTATATGGAAGGCAGAACAGCAAAAAAAAATTCAAAAGGGACTAAACAATAAGGTCAAGCTACTATTATCCTAGCCGCATGTTAATAATTGGAATGGTACATTCAAAGTGACAGTGATCAAAGTTGCTCATAAGCTGAGTGCATTGATTCAGGTTTGCAACAAGGGTCACATGACAAAGCGATAGGAACTTATTCTCAAAGGGCTAGAAATAATAAAAGAGATAATGGATCTATCTTGCAGATGGAAGCAGTTTAATGCAGAAAGGAACCTGGTCATGGAATCTTACTGTGCCCAAGTAAAAACGGAGCAGTTTAGCCATACCAATGCAGGCAGGATGTACTTTATGTTCCCAGCCTGGAGGTGGACTGTTATCAGGGTGAAACGCTAGTCAGCTAAAGGACTTACTGTCAAATTCCAAGGTGGATGAGTGTGTCTATCCTACATGGATAAGAAGGTAAATAGCCAATGCCAAAATAAATGAGCATTGTATAACATCAGCACGGCGATAGAAACAGGTAAAAACAATGCACACCATGGGACACAATTGAGATGTATACCACATGTGGGCTCAGAAGATTAGGCCACAGAAATCCTGACAGCATACAGGAACTACAGAAAAGGATACCTGACAAAGGAATCTTGTGCTGTCAGTTGCTCAAACACATATTAGTGTAATGTTGCCATTAAATCCAAAGCCTCACAAGGGGCAACACTTAACAAAGCAAGTGGAGAAAGAGCCTTCAAGAAAACTTGATAATTATCACAGGTGTATTGTGTCGCTGTCCATATGAGGACTAAGCACTACTGCAGGAAACAAGGTATAATTTGGATCCTTCAATAAGATGACTATTCAAGTTATTGTCAGTTATTTACCTAATGAAAGAACAAAGTCGTAGTTATGGATAAGATATGGACTACATAACAAAGACATAAGAAACAAGTTTCAAAGGGAAACCTCTGATACTGCGATTAGTGATATGGAAGGTGAATTTACTGGACACAAATTGAGACCTATATGAATCAACATGGATAGAGAATCCAAAAGACAGTACCCTAAACACCAGAGCAAAATGGGGGTGAGCTGAAAGGAAGAACAGAACCCTGACCGATATGATTCAGATGTATGCTAACGATTTGGACTACATGAGAAATATTGGGGTGAAGCCGCGATGACTGCTTACTTACTTGCAAACAGATTTTCTACATGAACATTGGAGAGAAAACCCACATACGACTGTGGCATGGTGAGAAACCAAAGGTTAAAAACACATAAGAGTGTTTGGTGCGAAGTATTCTATGTATATCCCAGATAGAGAAACGCACCCAAATCCAAAACAGAGGCAGTGGATGGCAGTTAGTTCTAGTTGGTACAGTGATAACTGCAAGGGATACAGAATCCTAGACACTAAAACAGAAAGAGTTACTATTAGCAAAAAGTGTCACTTTATATTGAAGAACATAAAGGATGGTGTGATGACTACACTGGAAATCAAAAACCGAAGGGAAAAATTGCAGTGATCAAAAGGCCCCTGCATCTGTTGAACAAGCAAAATCTAAGTCAATACAAACTCAGATACCATGAGTGAGATAGATCAAACCCACCCTCAATATATAGAACAAGGCGTTTCAACTAGAGGGAATAAACAAGGGTTAGAGTGCGTCTCTCTTACAAAGGCGGAGTGCGTTAGCGGTCCATGAATCGCATCCTGGGAAGAAATGTATCAGCTCCGGACAGGGAAACCAGTAAATAGATAAAGGCGGCAAAGAAGAATTAAAATCTTTGGCCATCATGGGATACACTAAAACGGGGGGTGCTGACCGAACTGCCAACAGGAAGGAAAAGCTATTGGCAGAAATGGACATTTTAAAGTTAAATACAATGCTGAAGGCACCCACTGAAGATATAAAGCAAGACTAGTTGCCAGGGGGCATACTCACAAAAATATGGAGGAAAAAAAGAAGAGACTACGAGAGACATTCGCTCCAGTTGTTTAAACACGCTACAATCAGTACTTTTTCTCTCGGGTAGCAGCTATCAAATGAAATGCAGGTGGAAAACATTTTCGATGTAAATGACAGCTTTCTTACATGGCGATTGTAGTTAACTGATGACATTTACATGGAAACAAACACAGGGTTCAAGATGAGCAAAGACCTCCAGAACCTAGTATGCAATACTTCAGAAAATTAATATATGGTCTAAAAGCGGTGGCCAGAGCATGGAATATGAAATTAAATGGAATGCGTCCACTTACAATGGGACTTTCAGCGGGTAACGCAGACCCCGTTGCCTGTACACGAAAGGATTGACAGACAGATGGATTTTTGTGCTTATTTATGTGGACTCATCTTTTTAGTCATGTTTTGATCGAGGAAGAAGGGGGATGAAACAAGGAATTGACTACAAACCTTGAATCTGAAAATTTGAGACCAAAGATCTTGGAAACATAAGCAACTACTCGGGCATTCAATCGAAAGGGAAAAAATGGAAGTTTTCTTCTAAATTAGCAGCAACAAAATACCGGAAATAATTGAGGACTTTTGGATTGGAAGGATCCAAAAAGCAGTGAAAGTCTCCGATTGGAAAACCAACTATTGAAAGAACTGAACAATCAAGCACAAATTGATACCAATTGATAACCAATACAGCGAGGGGCAATAGGGAAATTGCTGATACATTGCACTGGCTACAAGACAAGACTATTGCAGCTGACGTAGGAATTTATGCAGAAAAACCTCATGCCAAATCAGCAGGATTGGAATGGTGTAAAGAGAGTCATACGCTATTTAAAGGGAACTCTGCAATCTTAATTGAAGTTACAAACAAGTAACAATGACTAACCTAAATAGGGTCACGTTGATGCTGATTGGGCGGAGACCCGGGCGACAGAAAATCGCCACCAGTGGTATCTGTTTCTTGTTTCAGGGTGGCGCTGTCAAGCTGGGCTAGCAGAAAACAACTGTGTGTGTTATACTTCTATCAACAAAGCAGAGTACGAATTTGCAGAAGCGCATGCAAGTCATGAGGCCATTGGCTACGGCAAAAACATTGGTACGACTTGGATTACAAAACACAGTTTGGAATGTAAAACAACAAAAGATCTTTGATGAAACCAAGGATGTCTTTGAATTGCACAGATGGGAAAAGAGGTCACCCAAAAACTCAAGCATCATCGACGTTAAGTTTCATTTTTTTCCGGGATCTTCAAGAACAGAAGTTCTAGAATGTACAGTACTGCACCCAAATGAGCAAATGCTCGCGGTATGTATTCACGGAAGCCTCTGAGTTCAGAGAAAGGCATTCTTAGAATTCAGTTGAAAGACTCGGCCTAATTGGACTAGCCTTAGCTGTTGGGAAGGGGTTGAAGTATATACAACAGCTACAGCTTATGTTAAAGTACTTAAGATACATACAGACAGCAGGTGGCGCTGAGTTATGTGTTTAAGTGTTTCTAGCTTATGCCCCATTGCTAGTATGATGTTCTTTGTTACTGTACCTGTTATTGATCCTCTCGTAACCCTCCATGTTGTCAAGACTAAAGTTAAGCATGTAATGGTGGCTGTGTATCTCCAGTAAACATCACAAATGGTTTTACTTCCACAACGGTCTGTATGCCTTTGCTTCTGCTCCAGATAGCTGCAATCTGCAACACAAAACCATGCTCCTTGTTATGTTGTCGACACACATTACATTTTGTGCCCACACAAAAGAGGTGATTGAGAACAAACAAGTGCTAACCATCTTTACACCAGGCAAAGATTGTGAAGGAGTGTTCATGCAATTGATAATTTTTGCAATCATCATAAAATTGGAGCTTCTTATCAAAAGTTGCAACTGTATTCAGGAATCAGCTCTGTCAGAACAGACAGAGGAGGGAAGAGGGGGGACTGCAGAAAGTCTCTGGGCTCTGCTTGCCACAGCTCCTTATCCACTCTTGACATGTGACAGCTCTACATGCCAGATTTATGTCTAGGTATTTACAGTTGAAACCAGAAGTTTACATACACTATATAAAAGACACATGAATGAATGTTTTTCTCACATATCTAACATGAAATCAGAATAAACCATTAACTCCATTTTTAGATCAGTTAGGATTACTAAAATTATTTAATTTGCCAACATGACTGATTTAATAGAGACGAGAATTTTTTTTAAGCATTTTTATTACTTTCTGAAAAGTCAAAAACGTTTACATTACACTAGGATTACTATGCCTTTAAACATATGGACAGCCCATATGATGTCATGTCTTTGGAAGCTTCTGATAGGTTTACTGGCAACATCTGAGTTAATTAGAGACACACCTGTGGATGTATTTTAAATGCACACCTGTTTTGCCAAGTTTTATCAATACAGGTTCGGGATACAGCTTTAAAGAAGACTAGTCAATAAGGATATACCACAGCTTTATTTTTACAATAGTCCAATAATAAATAAAGTATGATAAAATGATGACAGAAAATGATTACAGAAAATAGTGAGATAGTATGTACAGTTTGTAAGAGAAAAATAGTTATTTACAAAGGTTTTACGTGCTTACAAAACTTCACCTGCAGAGTATGCATCCTCGCATCCGTACATCAGCCATGAGAAACCAAGAATGACGGACACGACCTAATGCTGTGTCAGCTTAAAAAATGCTTACATGTGTATTAAATCAACAGAAGTGTAAACAGGCTTGTAGCTTTGTACCCAAAAAGCAAGGAGACATTGGGTCTTATGCATGAAAACTGTCTAACAGTAAGACTGTCCTTGTTGCCCATAGCAACCAATCAGATCTCATATTTTATTTCATATAGTGCTCTGTGAAAATTAAAGCTGAGCTCTGATTGGTTGCTATGGGCAACAAGGACAGTCTGTTAGACAGTTTTCATACATAAGGCCCATTGTGTCAATAAAAAACAGGCAAAGGTGCAAACGCATTATCAGAGCTTATAATATAAATTTGGTATAAAATAGAAATGATTCACTATAATTTGGCTCAATAGTCATTTATTTTGACTAGCATTACAACACCAGAAACACACTGCTTCTGTGTGCAACATCGTGAAAAAGTCTAAAGAAATCAGCCAAGATATTAGGAAGAGAATTGTGGACTTTGACAAGTCTGGATCATCCTTGGGTGCACTTTCCAGATACCGGAAGTTGCCTCATTCATTTGTACAAACAATTATATGCAAGTACAAACAAGATGGAAATGTCCAGCCATCATACCACTCAGGAAGGAGACAGGTTCTGTGTCTTAGAGATGAACATATTTTGGTCCGACATGTGCATATCAGCACAAGAACAAAAGCAAAAGACCTTGTGAAGATGCTGGCGAAAGATTGTGTCATTATCCACAGTGAAACAAGTACTGTATTAACATGGGCTGAAATGCCACTCTGCCAGGAAGAACCATTACTCCAAAAGAAACATATTAAAGCCATATTAATGTTTGTAAATGCACACAATAACATAGACCTACATTTTTGGAGACATTTCCTGTGGTCTGACAAAACTAAAATTGTACTATTTGGCCACAATGACATTGTTACGGAGGAACAAGGGGAGAGGCTTAGAAGAATAAGAACACCATCTCAACTGTGAAACACAAGGGTGGCAGCATCATGTTGTGGGGTTGTTTCACATCAGCCAGGAAGTTAAAGCTTGGGGGGAAATGGATCTTCCAAATGGACACTGACCTGAAGCATACTGCCAAACTGGTTACAAAGTGGCTTAAGGATAACCAAGTCAATGTTTTGGAGTGGCTATCACAAAACCCTGCTCTCCATCCTATTAAAAATATATGGGAGAAGCTGAAAAGGCAGGTGCGAGCAAGGCAACCTACAAACATGGCTCAGTTACACCAGTTTTGTCAGGAGGAATGGGCCAAAATATCTACCATCTATTGTGAGAAGCTTGTGGAAGGATATCCAAAACATTTGACCCAAGTCATACCACTTAAGGTCAATGCTACCAAACACTAATGAAATGTATGTAAACTTTTAATTTTGCAGAAAATAATAAAAATGCCTTAAAAATTTTCTCTCATTATTCTGGCATTTGGCAAATATAAATAATTGTGGGAATCCTAATTGACCTAAAACAGCTAAGGTTTATTCAGATTTTTTGTCAGATATTGAGAAAAACATGCATATGTGTCTTTTTACATAGTGTATGTAAACTTCTGTTTTCAACTGTATGCATAATGTTTTATGCTTATTTATGTATTGTGTTTTTGTTATGTGAATACATGTATATAAGCTGTTAATATTTGTATCAGTAATATATGTATTTGTGAATTATATGTCAGTACAACATATGCGTGCACTTTAGTGACATTATATTTGCGTGCAGTATAACAGCAGTAACCATATGTGTGGCATAGCAGTACTTTGGTTGTGCCCTGGATATAGAAATGTTTAGCTACAGTTCTGATGGCAGACATACCCCTTTGACATCTGAAATGCCCCTTATGTAATCCTGCCACCCCGGCTCAAATGCTTCTGGATCCTGAGCACGTGTATAGAAATGAAAGTGGCACACCAACGGGGACAAAAACCCTGCGACCCCCTGATTTAGGGGAAATTTACATAGATTACAAACCCCTATGTAGAAAAAACAGTGGATAAATTGTGTATCTTTCCTGCAACCTTATACAGAGTGTACCTGACGCATAAATAGTTTTTTTAAGCTGGAAAATCCCATTAATAAACTAAATTTAAACTATTTTTTTTTAACTTACGAGAAATAAGAAA
Source organism: Phyllomedusa bahiana (assembly GCA_025379985.1). NCBI lineage: Eukaryota > Metazoa > Chordata > Amphibia > Anura > Hylidae > Phyllomedusa > Phyllomedusa bahiana. The sequence continues at coordinate 39,148 of JAODAL010031373.1, forward strand.
AATGTTTTCCTTGAAAGACATAATTCTTGTTCAGATACATGGGCTGGGGATTACTGGGAACGACACTTTATAACAACAAAGCACTGGAGACTGTCTTGAGAACACTTTTTCGTTTAGAAATTTCAGTACTTATCTGAGATTAATTAAAAAGTTTTCCCAAATAACAAGAAGCTGACAAATGGAAAAATATGCTTTAATATTAGTGGGTAATAAAGCAGTGACAGTGACGATTTTAGGAAATAGACTAACACAAGATCCACTTTGTGTAGTATAACAAGCTTGTAAAATATATATGTTGTGATTAGAGATGGGCGAATTTCTAAAAAATTTGATTCGGTCACTTCGCCGAATTTTCCGACAAAATTTGTTTCGGCCCAAATTATTGGGCACAATGCTTTAAAAAAAAACAGCTATTTCCAGGTGCACAGAGCCTGCGGGGTGCTGTAAACGTTTGCATGTTTAAATAGCAAAGGGGAGTTTGGGGTTTGGTTTTCCCATACAATTTTGTTTTAGTATGACACGCCAGATGCCGCCGCTCTTAGAATCGCTTCCCTATAAAATTCCCTGGGCATTTAAGAGGGCAAAACGGGAACCAAAAAACTCAAGGGGGAATGTCCCTGATAAAGTCACCCAGCGAAAGCTGGAAAAAACAACTGAAGCTCAGGGGGGAACATTATACAAGTGTGGAGGTGACGGGGGGCAGCCACAGCAGCATGAGTCAACAGTGGCACAATAAACATTCTGGAGGTGGCAAAACAGGGGGAGGCCCCCCGAGTGGCCAATGACTGAGAGCGGAGGTCACGGCACAGCAGATGAGGTCAGGCATGGCACAATCTCATTCTGGAGGTGGCAAAAACTGGAGTAGGCCCTGAGTGGCACAATACAGAAGTGGGGGGCACGGAAAGCAGCCAGAGGTAAACGTGGCACAAGACACAGTGTGGGGTCACGGCAGCACCCACACAGCAGCATGAGGTCAGCAGTGGCACAATGACATTTGGGGTGGAAAAAAAGGGGGGGCCACAGAGTGGCACAAGCTAGAGGGGAGGTCACGGGGGCAGCAAGAAATGAGGTCGGGCAGTGGCACAATACATTCGGAGGTGGCAAAACGTAGCAGGCCACAGAGTGGCAAATAACACAGTGTGGAGGTCAGGGTAGCACAGCATGGGGTCGGGCAGTGGCACAATCACATTCTGAGGTGGCAAAAACTGGGAGGCCCAGAGTGGCACAAATACAGAGAATGGAGGGACGGCAGCGCATGGTAAGGGACATGGCACAAGACACAGGTGGAGTTCAGGGAACAGCCACAGCACACAGAGTCAACATGGCACAATGACATTCGGGAGGGGGCAAAAAAAGGAGAGGCACAGAGTGGACAATGACAGAGATTTAGGGACGGGGGCAGGAGCAACACATGGGGGTCGAGAGTGGCCAGGACACAGTGTGGATGTCCGGCACCAGAAACACAGCAGCAGCATGAGGTCATAGAGTTGCAAAATGACAGAGTGTTGAGGGGGGTGGCAATACCACCCCCTGGAAAAAGATGGAGTAGGAAATGGGAAACTGTCAGCAATTGGGGCATCAGGGGGGGGGGGCGCATCAGAATAGTGGCTGAGGCAGTAGTTTGGAACCCCAGCTGACGCCTAAGGCATTGGGTGTGGAAACCCGGGCCCGACCCACGCCTGATTTCTTGACAAAGGTCAGTCTTTCCACTTTTCCCCGTGGACAAGCGGGTTCTCCTTGGGGTAAAAGGCCCCCCCCCGCACTGAATACCCGCTCTGATGCCACACTACTGGCCGGGGAGACAGCTTCTCCACTGCAAACTCGAAGTTGCGGCCCCAAATCCGTTTGGCTGCCATATCCAGGATCTTCTAACTGGGGTGGCAGAGTGCTTCCAAGTAGGGCCACCACCTGTTGGTTCAGGGACTCTCCAGGTCCTGCTGCTGCTGCTGCTGGGGACTACTCCCTCATAGGCGGGTGAAGGAAGGCCATCAGTGACTCCAGCTTAGGTTGCTGCTGATGGAGCTCTTTCTGCTTTAAACCCCCCACCTTCTCCCCCGCAGCCGCGGGAGTGTAGTGAGCGCTGAGGAACCCCCCCGGGCAGACCTGTCAGAGGAGGGACGATGCCGCACATAGGCAGCGGCCCAAATGACTACGGGGGAAATTTCCCATAGTATTTAAGTTTGTCCTCCCTCTCAAAAGCTGGAAAAGGGTCCCCTTTTTTGGACTGGTAGCGGGGTCCAATAGGGGGGAGAGCCAGAAGTCATCCCTCTGCCGGATGCTGACTATTCGGTGTCACTACCCGGGAAATCAGCATGCTGCGGGGCCATCTGCACAAGGGACCCCAGGGCTCCCTGCCTCCATCTCCACTGTTACTGCCACGGTGCTTGCGGGTCATCTGCCTCGTCTTCCTCATTCCTCTACTCCTCCAGCCTCCTGCTCCTCCCCTCTTGTCACCTGGTAGAAAATCCATCATTTCACCAAACAATGCTTCTGCTCCAAATTTCCCCCTCCTCCTCCATTTCAGTCCCCACCGGGCTCAGTGGCCCCGGGGATGAAGTCGCCACACCTCCAGTCCCCCGCCCAACAGATTTTTCAGATCGTCCAGGAATGAAGCAGTGGAATGACGTTATTCATCCCCCTAGTCCTGGCGACTGACAAATAACGTGGCCTCCTCAAAAAAGGGCCCCAACAAAAGGGGGGAGTTCACGCATGAGCTGCCACTGGCTGACATCAAAGTTACACAGGGAAAAAGAAGGCGTAGCCCTTCGAAACGTTGCTGTTCGAGTGTGCAGCTCGTCAATTGTCTAACATCTCCTCTGCTACTCTGAGTGAGTTAACAGCCGTCCGATGGAAGTTTTGTACCGGACTGCTGAACCATAAGTATACCATTGCTCATCTTTCTACCACAGTCTAAAGTTTTAAATGTCTGTCCTGGAATTATATGGATTTCTTGAATAAATGTCTTTGCAATATGAAAAATTTAGTATCAAGCTTGCTAACGATATATCTAAGTCACGCATGAGCTGCCACTGGCTGACATCAAAGTTACACAGGGGAGTACTCCTGTCCGCCTGCATCATCTTCTGAAGATCTGTGGAAGACTTCAGGAACCTTTTCACAACCAAAATGAACACGTGCGCCATGCAGGGCGCATGGACCATCCCTCCTCAGTGCAGCGCGACACCATGTTCCTCCCATTGTCCGTCACCATGGTTCCGATTTGCAGTTGGCACGGAGAAAGCCACACATCCCCTGTGTGACTTCATTCGCCGAGGCAAGCCAGGTGTAGAACTGCGTGACACCGCTGTGCCCTACACATGTGGTATGATGGAGCAGTACTTGTGGAGGCTGAGAGGGTGGTGGTGGTGGACGAGGAGGGGGCGGACATTGGCGCAGGAGCCACAGATTGACAATGTGGAGGAGAAAGCGGCGTCTCCTGTCCCAAGTTGTTTGGTGTGCTGGGCAGGAAGCACATTCACCAGTGGGCCGTAAAGGACATTTACTGGGCCCCGACCGTAGTTACAGCTCCAGACTCCGCGCTGCCGTGCACCTTGGAACAAACCGATAAGCTCAAGGACTGGCCCACTTTTTTTTTCTACATATTTATGAAGTGCGGGCGTACGCCTTTTTGGAAAAGATATTACGGCTTGGAACTCTCCTTTCCTCGGCTCGGCACAAGCCATTAGCTCTCTGAACAGTGCAGAGTCCACCATTTGGAAAGGGAGGGACTGCATACCAACACCTTGGACAGGAGCACGGTCAGCTGCTGCACCTTACGATGGTTGGATGCATACTTTTTGTCTATTTGCAATCGCCTCGCTGAACGAATGCTGGCGCCATGAGTAGCGAGGAGCAGGAGCATCTGGACCGGGAGAATGATTGCCCAAAGAGAAACAGCTCCCTTCTACAGAGATGGTGGAGCCTTGACTGGCTGCAATGGCATGCGTGCCACTGGCCGCTGCTGCTGCTGCGGCGGCAGGATGGACCACCACATCTGAGCCACGTTTCTCCCAGGCCACCGGATGCTGACGCTGCATGTTTTGACGCAGGGCCGTGGTGCCAATGTTTGCTCCCTGGCCACGCTTCACTTTTTTGCCCACAGATTCTACATATTACCCATTATTCGGCTCCTCCGGTGTCTTGGGCAAAGAACTGCCACACCGCCGAGTAGATGATTTTACTGCCAACGCTCCGCACTGAGTGACTACTACCGCCCCTGCCCCACTGGCCCCTGTGGGCCCCTACTTTGTTGGGCCTGCGAAGCGGGTTTTTCTACCCCGTGGCCGCTTGGCTCCGACCTCGCACTGCTGCTATCCCGCTCACTCACAGCCCACAAACCACTTTCTGGCTGCGCCGCTGCCTGACGCGCAGCTGATGCCCCTCTTCTCCTGACGATGATGAAGCCTTGCTTCACCCGTCCCCAAGTGCGGTCGGCTACATCATCATCTATTTGTGTTTCATCGTCACTGCTGTCCTCATCACCGGTCTTGGTATGCCGAGGCTGACCCCTCACAACATGACCTCCCATGCCACTCTCAACATCTATTTTTTGCCACCTACTGCAAGAAGCAGGGGATATTGGCCCCATTTCTTCGCTGCCAAGTAGCTGCTGACTGCCCTCCTCAAATTGTTCATCCTCGCTACATAGTGGCGCTGTGCTGCGAACTGGGCCTATTCCAGGAATGTTTGTACCACTGTCACTCGCAGGTGCAGAGCCTGCCACCTCTCTGTCTGACATACTGTTTGTTCTAAACTGTACAGACACTGTTTGATGAAGATATCTGTATATGATAAATACACACCCTGTATTTGACTCCAAATGAACCTAGTAACAAGCTTGGGTAACCCTTGGATATAAATTGCGCTCCACAAATGGCCAGGAAAAATTGACTTGTATGTGCCGTTTAAAAACGCTGTGTATTTTACTGAATGTAAAGGCTTAATTAACCTTCGGATATGAATTATGCTACAGAATTTCTTCTGTGGCGGTGAAAAAGAAAGTTTCTTTTACTGAGTGCAACTGCAGAAAAATACTACATGACTACATGTTAAATGGAAAAAGGCTGGGTAAAAGTGACATGGAAAAAGACTTGGGAATCCTGGTGGACAGTAAACTTAATTGTAGCAGCCAGTGTCAGACAGCAGCTGCCAAGGCAATATAGGAATCATGGGTGCATTAGAAGGGGCATAGAGGCACATGATGAGAACATTATTCTCCCATTATACAAGTCACTGGTCAGACCACACATGGAAACTGTGTACAGTTTTGGGCACCAGTGTACAGGAAAGACATTGTAGAGCTTGAACAGGTTCAAAGGCGGGCAACAAAAATAATAAAAGGATGGGTGGACTACCCTACCCAGAAAGATTAGCAAGATTAGGGTTATTTGGTTTAGAGAAAAGACGGCTTCGGGGGGACATAATAAATATGTTTAAATACATCAAAGGTCAATATAGAGATCTCTCCCAAGATTTATTTATACCCAGGGCTGTATCTAGAACAAGGGGGCATCCTCTACGTCTTGAGGAACGAAAGTTTCTACATAAACATAGAAAGGGATTCTTTACTGTAAGAGCAGTGAGACTGTGGAACTCTCTGCCAGAGGAACTTGTCATGGTGAATTCACTAACAGAGTTCAAAAAGGGTTTGGATGCATTTCTGGAGCATAATAATATAACAAGTTATAGTGTCTAGGATTTTGGAGAGGGGTCATTGATCCAGGGATTTTTCCGATTGCCAGATTGGAGTCGGGAAGGAATTTTTCCCTAAAATGAGGACAATTGGCTTCTACCTCATTGGGGTTTTTTGCCTTCCTCTGGATCAACACCTTAGCACAACAGGCTGAACTGGATGGACGTCTCGTCTTTTTTCGGCCTTACAAACTATGAAACTATGTAGCAGCCCTCTTGAAAACTGCCATTTTGTATCAAGGGCAAGTTTTTCCAATGAGAAGTAGTATATCAAAGAAGACCAGAATTGATACAATCAGATTTGCAATATATAATGTGTTTCAGATGTTACCAAGACAAAGAGTCTTCATTCTGATGCAAATTGGACCGAGTGCCTTCAACTCTGTGTCCAGCACCAAGGACAACACATTGAATATGTCAAATAGCTGTTTTTGTAGTTACAACTTTATGTGTTGATAACTTTTGAACCACAAGAGGTATTGCAAATCGGTTTGTGGAAATTGATTTCCAAGACAATTCTGGTCTTCTTTCATGTACTACATGATCACCTTCTCATTCAAAAAACTTGCCCTTGATCCTAAATCCTAACTTTCAAGATAGCGATTGGGTAAAAAGGAAACAAAAACACAACAAAATGTAACTAAAAGAAAATAACCAATAGTAGCTGCTCTAGGAATACATAAGAATGCCACAGAATAGGGTCTTGGGGTCAATGACAATAGTAAGAAATACTCATTTGGGTGGGAGAAAGAAAAATTTTACTCCCTGCTATGCCAAAACAAGGTCCATTTTTTTTAAGTCTGCTTAAATTTATTTGAGTTAACCATGGAAATACAAAATTCCATCTAATTGAGATGTTTTTCCAATTCTTGCATGCATAAAGCAACAGAAACTTTAGTCATATAAAATGCACTTGGGGTTTTGGCATGCAGTAAACAGATGAACATTAGGAATAGTTCTAGTGGCAACAGAGTTCAAGTAACAATGTCCAATCATTAAAGGCGTTTTGCCACAAAGTAAAATTGACGTGGGAAGCTTGCAAATGAAATAACAAACATTTACACTCTTCATTATTATTAAAAATTCTGGACCATTTTTGTTTTAGCTGCTCCCTTAGTGATCTATTGTTTACAGCTAGTCTCTAGGGGATATGACCATGGCTGAGAGCTCCTCAGTCCTGGTCAGACATGCTCAGACATCACCTCTCCTCTCAGACAGCTACTGAGTGTTCAAACCCCAGGTGCTGTCATTCTACTCCCGTCCTCTGTGCTTCTTAGTAATTAGTTAAACAGTGCAAATAGGGATTTTTCAGCACATTTTTTGTGCTGAAAAACTCGGCTTATACTCAAGTATATACAGTAATTGCTGTGCCTTCCTGCACAAAAAATGCATTAAAAAACACATCAAAAAGGCACCAAAAACACCCTTAGGGTGGTTTCACACAGCACAGTTTTGGTGCAGTTTTAACTGCGCTCCAATTATCTGCCTTTATTACCAGCAAGCTTTTATCACTTACCTAAACTGTTTGGAAAGTGATTGATCAATTAGTGTGTTGTAATCCACAAGACTTCAAACACTGGAATTGATACTTACTTGAAACACGTTTCTGAACAATTTAGACAACTGAAAAAAACTGTGTTGTGTGAAAGCACTCTTAGGGTCCGTTTACATGGCAATTGACAAATACCGGTCGGTTTATCCAAACCCGGTATCTTCCGGTTTGTTCTGTGCCCAGCGGCGGGGAATGGCTTTTCTCCGCAATTAGCGGGAAAAAAGCCCCCCCCCACATTCCTCTGCACTATTCCGCCCAAAAAAACTGAGGGAAAGAATATGCTTTTTTGGTGTTTTTGGGGGGGCCCGCAGGCAAAAAAAAACCCGGCGGAAAACCCGTGCTGTGTGGAGACTGCTGCACTTTCCATAGGAGCCCGTTGGGCTTGTTTGCAGCCGGTTTTTCAGACAGTCTGCAAAACCGCAAACCGTCTGAAAAACCGGCTGCAAACCCGTACCATGGAGACATACCCTTAAGAAGGACATTCAATATTATTAAGAAGCCAAAGGTTTCTAGCAATATGGAAAAGAAAAATGATCTCTCTGCTGCCAAAAAGTGTCAGATAGTGAAATGCCTTGGACAAGGTATGAAAGCATTCGACATTTCACGTAAAATTAAGCGTGATCATTGTACTGTCAAGAGATTTGTGGTCGATTCCAAGCACACAGGGGTTTGTACAGATAAAGACAGAATGAGGAAGGTTTCTACCAGATACATCTGTCAGATTAAAAGAGCAGCTGCCCAAAAACCATTTCAAAGCAGCAAACAGGTACCCTATCGGGATCAACACATACTGATGAGCAACACGCTTTATTTTTATTTTTTTTGCATCATTTGTTACAAATTACCATGATATCTCCCTATCTGTCTCACTACAAGGATTGCTTTTTATGTTAAAGATCTTGCAAAAACAATCATTGGCAATATGTGTCCATTAACAGGTCCTAACCCATTTTAGATATCCCCCTTTTATGGGCTTCATCACTCCCCAGGTGCATAGCTAAGATGTTTGATCTCTCCTGAAGGCTGCCAGCGCTGGTTGTTTAGCGCAACCTGGCTTCTACTGCAGCCTAATAGAAGCCAGTAAACATGCCGCTGAATTCAAAGTGAATCCAAAAAAACAGGACTGAGGTAAGATCAATCAATGTAATGAGACAACCCCTTTAAGTGCTAAAAAATCGACCATAACCATAAGTTAGGGTCTGGGTTGTTTAATAGGTTTTGAGGGTTAACTTACCAGTCCGGCGGGGCTTCTATTGCAGCTTAGCTCACAGTCCCTTGTCCCATCCACCATCACTTCTTTTTAGTTCACCATAGGCGCAATCAGTGTCAGACTGGGGTGCCTAGAATCCACCTGTGGAATTTTATTCTAAATGCCCACCAGTGACAGTTGATTCTGGGGACCCACTCTACAGCTAGTGTAGATGCCTCATACACAGCCTCTTGTTTCCCTTGTTAATCTGTGGGCCAGTCTGAGCTTGGGCGCAATGGTATGGTAAAAGATAATGATGCCGTGCATCATGTCTTATGTCACTTCCAGGTTGTTTAAGACTTTTTAAGGGGCTAACTTACCAATCAGGCGACATGACTCTTCCCTTGTGGCCTAACTTTGTGTGGGAAATATTTTGGGTTTTTTACCATAAACTCAATGTTTTGTAACCAAAAGTGATGTTGCTTCACCCAAGGCTCAATGGACGTCACTTCTGGTTACCATAACATTGAGCTCATGGTGAAGTAACTAAAAGTAACAGAACCGGAAGTTAGGGCCCCAAGGGAACCTTTTTTTGCCGATAATTTGTAAACCCCTGAAACCCCCTAGACAGGGTTTACTATCACTTTTTAATTTTTTCCGCAATACCCCCATCTTAAAGCAAGGTCATCGGGGATAAATGGATATACTGTTTCATGGCTCTCTCTAAAATTCTGCTGTCAGCCGACAGCTATTCCTCCCAACCTCCCTCTGCTTTTGGGAAAATCTCAGAAAAATGTTGGCGCTTTACAAATAAAGACAGTTTATATCATTATTGCTCATGCACACTTGTTAAACATGAATGTGTGTTTAATGAAGAGAAAAAATAAAGCCGTGGGGGCCAAAACCCCTTAATTTTAGCAAAAAAAAAAGGATCAGGCTTGAAACCCATGCTCAACTTTTCCCAAAC
>JAODAL010031374.1:0-48543 GCA_025379985.1 Phyllomedusa bahiana
CCCATCCTGCATACACCACTTACACACTGCACATATTCCACATACACCATTCACATAACATATATATCCCGCATTCATTACTAACACAACACACACATCCAGGAGACAGAAATTACATACTGTATACACTACTCACACATCACATACATTACTCACACACCACACGCATGCCGCATACATCACTCACACATAGCACGCATCCCGTATACATCACTCACACACCGCACGCATCCTGCATACATCATTCACACACCACACAAAGTATCTGGTTGCTTTCAACTGCACTAACACCACGGCACCTTAAAACCAGATATCACTACTATAGGAGTGCCTGGGGGGTCTTAGACTATCTCCTCCCATGTAAACCCCCTCCCCACCCATTTGACAATTGTGGTGGACATGATGGAAGTGTTCAGGGGTCCAGCACTTCACTGAAGCCACTGTGACGATTCTAATTTGCAGTCTGTAGAATTACAAATCCCAGCTGGCCCGTCCCCAATATCTATTGCCTTCCTATGTCGCTCATGACAATAAGGAACAAGGTAGAAGGTGGATGGGAGAGGTAAAGCATAAAAGCCTACTACTGATTAGCTGAGGCTCAGTCAATGAGTAAAAGGCTTATCTAATAACCTGGAGAACAAGTGCACTGCAGAATTCTGACTGTGACACCACTCCTGTGGGCCAGTCTGACTCCAAGTAGTCAAACAAGTTAAGTTTCTTTAAGAATTTTGTGATCAGGGGCATATCTAAAGACTCATGGGCCCGGGCGCAAAACTTCAGCTTGAATCCTGTTACCCCCAGACAATGACTGTGGACAACTACTTTTTAACAACCGGTTTTCTACTTAAAATATTGTCTAAAAGAATAAAAATCATTTGAAATTGGGCCCAGCGATGGAAAAAAAAGAAACTAAAGTTACACAGCCGAAGCGTCTGTTCCTTCTTGCCCACTCTTTATCCCCCTAAAAAATAAAAAAATTAAAATTGTGGCTTGAACAGGAAAAAAAATGCAACTGTGCTTTTGTTTTTTTGTTTAGTTTTTGTTGGTGTTTACACTGAACAGTCTAACTGACATGTTATCTGTATTCTATGAGTCAGTACGAGGGGCACATTATCATCGCATGTCACCACTATGTAGTGACTAATACCACCATACTGTAACTAACCAAACCAGCATACCAAACCATATTCCCAAATACAATAAAAGCAAGGACAAATAATACCCCCAATCATGGCCCAATCACTCCTTAAAGAGACTGAAAAAAAACCATTATACGGTTAGTTAATATAAACCATTACACTAAGACAACTATTACTGCCATACATGAGCTCTGCAGCTGTAAAAGTTATTATATTGCAGTTACATTTAGGGACTCACAGGTGACGTCTTCTATGACTGGAGTCGTTCTCTCCCATTTTCTTTCTCCATCTGGTCCAGACTATCATGAAGTATTCTCTGATGAGAGTTATTCTTTTACACTTTTCTTCTCTGTGCGGTCCAGACCGCCATGACAACTTCTCCTGGCCACAATTTATCCCTGCAGAATTTACCAAACAAACATGTTAGATTATTCACTTTTCCAGCACTTCCCACCTCTGTACAAACTCCATATCCAAAGTACCACAAATGGTAATAACCCCAACCAGTGAAAGTGCCCCCCGCCGATTACAGGACCCCCATTTGTGTCACCATAAGGAAAACACATCCAATATAGGAAAAGCCCCCCACATTAGGCAGACAGGTTTGACCCTAAAATCCTAAAATTTAGTCAGAAAAGTAGACAGACTCTTCCTAGCAAAGTCCTCCTTCGATAAAGGGTTCCCTTCAGTAGGTAGGTGTATAGGCCCCCCAATAGTTAGATACAAAGGGTCCCCAGGTAGATAGGTTAGAATAGAGGGTCAACCAGTAGGTAGGCATATAAGTCTTCCCCAATTAGTAGGTACATAGGCCCCCAATAGGAAGATAGGTATATAGGGTCCCCCAGTAGGAAAGTATACAAGGTTCCCCAAGTAGGTAGGTACAAAGCCCCCCACCTAAATAAGTAGGTACATAGGGTTCCCCAGTAGAAAGGTTAGTATATAGAGTGCCCCCAACAGGTACACAGGTAGGTAGGTACACAGATTACCCCCCCCCCCAGTAGGTAGGTTGGTATATAGGGCCCCTCAGTAGGTGGGTATATAGGACCCTTCTAGTAGAAAAATAGGTACACAGGGCCCCTTTTAGCAGGAAGATATATAGTGCCTCCTGCAGTAGGTTGGTTTATAGGGCCTCCCCATTAGATAAATAGGTACATAGGTGCCAGAAAAAATTATTAAAAAGAGTCCCCATAGTTTGGGGAAAATAGGGCCCCGGGGGTATAAGGCCCCCCTTCATTTAATAATTCATAGGGGCCTTTTTAAACCCCTAGTATATAAGCCCCTTTGGGGGGATAATTACAGTCCCCTTTTAGTAGGTAGGTATACAAGGCTTTCCTGTGTTAAAAACAAAACAAACAACACTCACTCTTCCCCAGTTCCACCGCCGGCCACCTCTTTTAGAATCTGGAGTGGGCAGCATGACATCATCACACCGCTCTCTCCAGGACACCACTTGCGGCCTATTACAGGCGGTGGAGGAATTACCTCATCACAACGTGCTGCCTGCGCCGCAACTTCTGGAGGCCTCAATGGCCGGGAGCAGTGGATCCCAGCTGTTGTGCCTGACGAGCAGTGACAAAGTCTATGTGACCCAGCGATGCAGCTGTGTGGTGAGGGGGATCTATGGGTGCCCCTGGCTCATGGGGCCCTTTTGCAATTGTGACCACTGCGACCCCTTTAGCTATGCCACTGTATGTGATGTAATTTAAAAAGGGAATGAAAATATATATAATTTTTGCCAAATCTGAATCTGATTGGCCAGTGACGTTTTGACGGCTAATTAACATTGCTGCTATTTCATTGGCATTAGTATCCCAGGTTTCTGTAAAAAAAACATCTCCCTAAGTGAGAGCTTAGTGAGCCCACACAAAAATTTCTCTGTTTTGTTTCCCTTCCTTTCCCCGTTATGAGGTCTCTAGAGGAAAACTTATGCTAATCAATCATTTAGATTCTACATGCTACTGGACATTGGACTCTGAGGGTCCACCTAAAGCTTTGCAACAACAGTTCAGATATGGAAGCAAAGTTTAGACACATGGGTTGGATTCATATATTAGAATCCACATCAAAATATCGTATGTGCACAACATAAAAATTCTAGGTAACTGCAGATTTTTTAATCCACCTTTTCCCTGTTTGCAATGCCATTAAGGAAATCCACAATTAATTCCACACCAAAATCAGAATTAAATCAGCATGCTACACAATGTTTTCCTAAATTTTCTATGATGTTTAAGCTGAGCCTTACATTCTATTGCTTCTTTCTTTTATTCAACTTTTCTTTTAAAGTTTCCAACCCATTTTCCTCAGGTTGCATCATTTTGAGAAGCCAGTGTTTGTTGCTTGCAGATTAGCTGATTATAGCTTACAAAGCTCCTCATTTATTTTCAAAGTACTGATATTTATGCATTTTGGTAAATGCATTCACTAAAACCACAGGTGTGCGACAGAGCCTTCCCAGAATGCTTATGCATTAAGCTCGGCTCTGTTACTGTCTCTATGCACTAGAGAGGAATCCATACTGTATCTATGCATGAAGCTCATTTATTCATTACACACATTTAAAATATGTGCACTGTGTTACCCACACCAGACAATATGATCTCCCCCCTTCCCCCAGGGAACCCAAACAAAATTTTTGACTATTGATAAACGATTGCCTTTTAACTACGTCATCCCCATCTTTAAAGACGATATCGTCAAAATTATCAAATTTTGGCATATATCCGATATCCGGGATAATAAAAATAATTGGCCGATGACCCTTAAAGTCTATGGGAGAGGAACAACACCTTCATTCCCCCCCCCAAAACGGGGCTGGAGAAGGGGAAAAAAAACATCCACAATCAGAAAAATGGATACTGCTAAATTTTTGGGCAACAAAAATTGGGAAACAAGGGGTCCCCAAGAAAAAAAAACTGACAGACTTTTTTCCTTTTCCCTGTCCTGTCCACAGCATGCCCCTTTAAAAAGGGGTTTGTCTCACTACAAAGTTTTATAGTTAAAAATGGGGGGCCCAAAAATCTAAGGAGTACGCCTTTGGGTTTTACTTTTTTGGCAAAGTGCAAAAGGGTTTTTTTTAGAAAAAGGGGGCCGGGTTTTTACATGTTTTTTAGCGATGGAGTTTTTTTACTGGTAAAAGGGAAGCATTCTGTCCTCCCCGGGGTAAAGAAACATGAAAAGGGAAAAAGGCAGTGAACAGGAGGGGCAGGGATTTTTGGGGGTTAATTGGCAGGCAGGGGGAGAAGCAGGGAGGACTTGCGGGGGGGTTTACACCCTTATTTTTTTTGGGGCCCCCCACTTTTTTTAAACTATGTTTCGTAGTGAGAAAAACCCCCTTTTAAACCCTTCATGCCCCAAACAATTAAAAAGTGCAAAAGGCAGTTTTTTTTTAAAACCCCCAAATTTTAGTTAAACTTACATTGCCCTATCCCTGTCCGGGCCGCAGCAGCCCCCTTAAACCTGTCTGACCCAAAGATTAAAAAGTCCCGGAAAAAAGGGCCCCTTTAAACCCCATTTTATTTGAATGGACTTGAACTTTACCTGCCCCGGGACCGCATTATGCCCACAAACCTTTTTGACCCACAGTTTAAAAAAGTGGGGGAAAAAGGAGTCTTTTAAAACCAACTTTTTTTGTTGAACTGGACATTGACTATCCCTGCCCGTGGGCCACAGCAATGACCCCCAAACCGGGCATGACCCCCAGTTTTAAAAAAAAGTGCGGGAAAAAAAGGAGTCTTTGAACCACCATTTTTTTTTTGAACGGGGGACATTGATTTTTACCTGTCGTGGGCCAAACAGCATGAGCCCCAAACCTGCATGACCCCCATTTTTAAAAAATTCCCGGGAAAAAGGGGAGTCTTTCAACCACCATTTAGTTGAACGGGAAACATTGATTTCCCCCTGTCCTGGGCCACAGCAGACCCCCAAACCTGCATGACCCCCCAATTTTTAAAAATTTCCGGGAAAAAAGGGAGTTTTTCCCAACCACCATTTTAGTTAAAATTGGACATTGACTTACCTGTCCGGGCCCAACAGCATGACCCCAAACCTTTTTGACCCACAGATCAAAAAAGTGGCATTTAGGTATTTTGTACAGTAAACTTTCTTTTAGTATTTTTTTTTGGTAACGACATTTGTTTACAGAATTTAAATTTGGGGAAATTTTTTAAATTTTGTATTTTTAAACATTATTATAAATTTTGCTTTTTTAAATGTGAAAACCCAAACAATATAAAAACCCCCCTCCCTCCCGTTTTTTTAAAGGGTTTTTTTTTACACGGGGTAAAATGTTTTTTCATTCTTTTCGCCACCCCATAATTTAAAATAAAAATGTCCTTTTTCATCCCCAAAAAACCCTTCTATTGAGAAGATATTTGCCCCTGGTTCTGAAGGATTAAGCCAATCAATTCATTTTTTTCCCTTTTTTTCCTCCAAATCCCTTCTTCAGTGATTAGGGAAAAAACCCCCCTGGGGGATAAAAATGTTTAAACCCCTATAGTAAACCCCAAAGCCCCAGGAATATTTTTAAGCCTAAAATTGTGCAATTTGGTCCAGCCCTGGACCCTTTTTTTTGACACTACTTAACCTCACAGAAATCATCTTTTTCAAAATTAGATTTTTTTGGGGAAAATTTTTTAACTCCCTGATTGGGCCCCCAACGGTGAAAAAAAGCCCGTTTCTGCCCCCTTTAGTCCCTCTGTTAACCCCGGGGGTTTCCCGCTGCCGGGGCCCGACTAACATTGGGGGCGGTGTGAGCCCAGGTTGCGCTGTCATTTTATTTAAAACGCAGGGTTTAGGGTGGGCCCGGGGGCGGAGTTTCAGTGGGTGCGGTGAGAGGGAAAAAGGGTGGCGTCTGTCAAAATATTAACACGGGAAAAATGCCCTTTTTAACACAGGGAACGAAAACAGGGCGTGCGGAAGTGTGAGGGTAAGAACTCCCGCCTTCCCGGGATACAGGGCAAGACCCCGGGTAGCCTTGCCCCTCCTTATGGGGTGCGGACCAAATTTAGCCCTTTACTTTGGGAAAAACGGTGGTTTTACGCTCCTGTTTTCCAATTTCCCCGGTGCCCCTTTTTTTTTGGGATTCTTTTTTTTGATTTTAATAAAAATGCTGGAGGAAATGTCTCCGGGCCTTTGTTCTCTGTCGTGCTCCCAAATTTCCCTGAAATAACCAAATCGGTAAAGTTTTCCTTACCCCCCTTGTACAATTCAGGGGGAATATTTGTACCCCCTATTTTGAAATTTCAAGTTTTTTTAGTAGTTTAATTTTAGAAAACACATTTTTAAAATAGGGTTGGGAAACCCCCCACTTTTTGTTGCTCTTTTTTTTAAAATTTCATTAAATGGGTTGTTTTCAATTCAGGGGGTTGATAGCTATGTTAAAGATCTTTTCAAAAAAAAGTCATTTTGCAATATGTTTTCCCCTTTAAAATTTTTCCCCACCCCTTTTCCCGTTTTCCGCCCCGCACCATCACCCCCTTTAACCACTCTTGACCCAAAGTGAAGAACAAAAGTCTGTTTGAAACAACATTTTTTTTTAAAAGGACCCGTAGTTTAGCTGCAAATTTAAAAGAAAAAGCCCCCAAAAATTCAAAAAAGACCCATTAAACCACTTTTGGGCAATTGTGAAGAACAAATGTTTTTGTTAGAAACAACATTTTTTTTATAATAGGGGCCTGTAGTATACTGCATGACACACAAAAGCCTCCAAAAAATTTAAAACCTGACCCATGACCCCTTTTGACAAATTTTGAAGAAAAAATGTCTATTAGGGAAAAAACATTTTTTTTTGAATAGGCCTGTTAAATATTGCTGCAATTTTCCAAAACAGCATGACCCAAAAAAATTTTAAAAAAAGCCCTTTTCAGCCACTGTTTTAAAAATGTTTGGGGAGAAATTTCCAAATTAGAAACCCATTTCTGTTTAAAGGGCCCCTGATTATAAACTTTATCTCACAGGGAACATGAAATCCAAAAAAAAATTTTAAAAATGACTTTTCCCGCCCCTGTTAAAAATTGTGAGGGGGAAATGCCCCCTTAAAAAACCCCAAAATTTTTTTCCCAAAAGGGCCATAATTAAATTTTTTGTATCTAACAGCAACTGACTCAAAAAATTTTAAATATTAAATTCTCAGCCACCCGTTTAAAAAAAAATGAGGCCCAAAATGACCCCAAAACCATTGACAATTTCGAAAAATTTCTAAAGATGAAGTGAAATAAAAAGGAATATGGTTTTGTCATGAAACCCTTGGGGGTCTTTTACAGTCTCCCCACGCAAAACCCGCAAAAGAACTGTTGGGGAAATGAGAATAAAAATTGCAGTAAGAAATGATAATTTTTAAAATTTTTTTCAAGAGGACCATTTCTGTTTGAGAGGGGAAAGTGAAAATAGACCCGCAAAATAATCGGGACCTTTGGAAAATTTGGGGCCCCCAAACCCTCAGAGATCCTGCCCGTTTTATTTGATGAAAGTCAAAAGATTCCCCATTTTCTGTGGGAAAACCCGATGCGTTTGCTTTAATGACTCCTCCGGGTGTTGAAGGCCCCTCAGAAATGACCTGGCTGCTTGGGCAGGGCAACCCCTATGGCGTGACGACCAGCCGGGTCATTCGTCCATTTTTTATACCCCGAAGTCAAATTGGGGCCGGTAAAACTACAAAAAATCGTGTGTTTTAGACGCAGATAGCGTGCACCATGATCTTAAGCTGGGCTCCCCGGGTGTTGTTTTGTGTTTCCTTGCATCATGCGTTTTGGGGGGTGGTAAAAAAAAGATTTCCAGAGGTCCCCCCATTAGGCTTCTGCCACCTTGCCCGCTGCTGGGTGGGCCCCACGGTACTTGGCACTTACTGCTGTCACGTCGCGGGGAAAAGTTCCACCATGACATTTTTTGAACGGAAGCGGGCCAACAATTCTCCAGTTGAACAATCAGCAAGGTCTCCATTTTCCTGCATTTTAAATCTCTATTTTTGGGGGGGTGGAAAAAAAAATGCTGAGTTTTGTTTTTTTTACCCCGGGGGTCCAGGGGGGTGGCCACCCGTAACTTTTTTTTTCATTTTTTATTTGGGCCCTTAAACGAGGATCATGTTGGAGGAAATTGGGGCAACCAAGCACTATTTGAGAGATGGAAACCTTGATTTCCCCCAAACCTCTGGGTTTGAGGGGGGACTAGCAAACTGATTTTTCCCCATCTTTCCCCCCCGCCTCAAAAATTTGCGGGCCCAACCCCTTTCCCAAGGGAGGGGCGGGCCGGGAACATCGGTGTCTAGGAATACCTCCTCCTCCGCTGCCTTTTAATTCACCTGTGGTGACTATAAAATTGCTGTTTTAAGATTTACGTGCAAGCTGCGTCAATGAACAAAGCTGTAGTGCGCCAAAGTAAAAAAAACACGTATCTGAAATGCATTCGGATAATAAAATGTATTTTTTGCTACTTTCAATTCACCTGTGGTGACTATAAAATTGCTGTTTTCAGATTTACTTGCAAGCTGCGTCAATGAACAAAGAAGTAGTGCGCCAAAGTCAAAAAAAACGTATCTGGTATGTTTTTGTATAATACACGGTATTTTTTGCATCTTTCACAGCTTCAACACAGCCCTGACTTGCCTGAGATGATGCACCCTGAGAGCTGATGCGCCACCTTGCACTAGCTCTGGACCCCGAACCACTGCCTAATGAAGACCAATAAAATTGAGAAACTGTCGGGCCTTTGGATTCGACGGAGAGAAAGGCCACGTGTCACTTCGTACTGCGTAATGGCATTGCGCTGCTGCCACAATCGCTGGAGCATGTGGAGGGTGGAATTCCAGCGTGTTGCCACGTCAACAATGAGACGGTTTGAGGGGGAGGCCGAGCTGACGCTGCAACACAGCCAGGCGGGACGAAGCAGGGTGCGAACAGCGGAAGTGCGAACTCAGACCTCGAGCCTTCTTCAGAAGGCAGTCCAGACCCGGGTAGCTCTTTAGAAATTTCTGGACGACCAGGTTCATGACATGTGCCAGGCAAGGGATGTGCTCCAGCCTACTGATCTTAATGGCGGCCAGCAGATTTCGCCCGTTATCGTTACCACCTTGCCTGGCACAAGGTTCTTGTCACCCAGCCAGCGCTCGGTCTCGTTGCGGAGAGCCGTCCACAGATCCTGACCTGTGTGGGGACGGTCTCCAAGACAGATTAATTTCAAAACGGTTTGGTTTCTCTGGGCATGTGATGCCACCCAGAGGACCTTGGGGGAAAGAGCCCTGCACCATCGCTGCGGTTTTTGAAGAGCGTGCGCCGAGCCTGAAGCCACTGTCACCCCCAGAGACATCCACCCAGCTCACCCAGTGAGCTGTTACAGAGATATAGGGGCCCTTTGGGCCCGTGCTTACTAGTCCATGTGTCGGGGGCCCAGATGGACTTTTCCGGCCACAGATGCAGACAAGCGCTTGACATTTTAGATGACACGTGGCTGGCCAGGGAAGGGACGGCTTTTATGGCTTAGAAATGCCTGCTCGGCATCTGGTATTGGGGGCAGGCCAGGGTCATGACGTGGCGGAACCCATCTGTGTCCTCCAGATGGTAAGGCTACATTTCTTAAGCCAAAAGCCTGAATGTCGGCATTGCCAGGCTTTTGGCCTTGGGATGGTTTGGGTTAAAGTGTTTCTTCTGCTCCCAAACCTGGAAGACAGAAGGCTGGCTGCTAGACTGGCCGCTGTACGGCGTGCAGGTCGTCAAACTGGTGGAAGGAGAAGGGGTAGGATGGGTCTCTGGTGGTGCTGGTGGTACTCGGGCGACAGTGGAGGCTGAAGCGGAGGCTGATCCCTGATCATGACTCTGAGAAAACATGGGCAGCTGGGGAAAACGCTTGGTGGGGCGGAGAGGAGGAGGCGGAGACAGAGGGTGTGACACTGGTTGGAGGCCCGGCATCAGTCTGGCCTTTTTTGGCCAAGTGTTCCCTCCATTTAAAACTCATGCATTCGCTGCATGTGACTAGACATGTTGGTGGTGGTTAACCACTTAAGGTTCTTGCCTCTACTTATGCGTTTACGGCAAAGGCGGCATATGACATCGCTGGGTGAATCAGAGGCTTGCTCAAAGAAGGCCCAGGCTGAGGGGTCCTGGACCTTTTTGACGGCGATAAGCGAGGAGGGGGGTTTACGCTGACCGTGGCTGGCGGAATCATATCAGCAGATTTTCTGCGACCGCCCTTTTCCCTTTTTGTGGCGGGACCCTTAATTGACACTACCCCATCGTCTTCCTCCTCGTCCACTGATGAAGCGCTCGCAAGAAAATTCTGCGGAAAAGACCACGATGGATCCGCAATGTCGTCATCATCATCATCAACACAGGTGACTTGGTCGTCCTGACTTTCTGCATCCAGAAGCTGCGGGCTACAAGAAAAGGGGCCTGCAAGGCATTGCCGACCCGCCCGGGTTTTTTGGGCAGATGACCGGCTTCCTTTCTCCTCCTCTGTTTGGCATCAGTAACTGGGCGTCAGAGCAGAATAAATCATACTCTTGATCTTTTAACATGCTTCTGACCCCAACCGCTTTTTGTCATAAATGATGTCTTCATACATTGGATTATCCACAGTGGTGGTTACACGATTTTACATTTGGGCTGATTCATGTTTGACGGATGCTGCTGATGCTGATGACGACATTGTGGCCGGACTGGGAGGACGAGGAGGTAAGACTGCTGGATGCAGGTTGCATTAACCACTGAAGGACAGATTTGGCGACGCTGTTCGTTACTGAGATTCACAGGGCCCTGACCCAGCGATGACAGGCCTGACGGTCCTGCAACCGATGATCCGCTGGCATGCGTGTTGTTGCCAGCACTGGAAGGAGCACCTTCTCTGGTACCTCACCTCCATGTCCTACCCCCCCTCTTTGCTCGCTTACCACCTGCATTTCGCTCCATGTTCAGAAATATAAAAATTTGAGAAGGTATTGAATAGTTTTGGAAAGTCTCTTATTAAAAGAAGGAAAATCACAACTATTCTCAAACCCCTCAAAACAAAACAAAATTGCTGGATTCAAATTTAACTGCAAGGTGTCTCTATCAACAAATCTGGACTGGGCAAAAGTGCAAAAAACACTATCTTTTATGTTTTCGTATAATACACGGAATTTTTTTTCACCTTTCAATTCACCTATGGTGACTATAAATTGCAGTTTTCAGATTTACGTGCAAGCTGCGTCAATGAACAAAGCTGTAGTGCGCCAAAGTCAAAAAACACGTATCTGAAATGTATTCGAATTATAAAATTTATTTTTTTCACCTTTCAATTCACCTGTGGTGACTATAAAATTTTCTGTTTTAAGATTTACGTGCAAAACTGCGTCAATGAACAAAAGCTGTAGTGGCCAAAGTCAAAAAACACGTATCTGAAATGTATTCGGATAATAAAATTTATTTTTTGCACCTTTCAATTCACCTGTGGTGACTATAAAATTGCTGTTTTAAGATTTACGTGCAAGCTGCGTCAATGAACAAAGCTGCAGTGCGCCAAAGTCAAAAAACACGTATCTGTTATGTTTTCGTATAATACACGATATTTTTTGCACCTTTCAATTCACCTGTGGTGACTATAAAATTGCTGTTTTAAGATTTACGTGCAAGCTGCGTCAATGAACAAAGCTGTAGTGCGCCAAAGTAAAATAACACTAATCTGTTATGATTTCGTATAATACACGGTATTTTTTTTTTACCTTTCCATTGACCTGTGGTGACTATAAAATTGCTTTTTTCAGATTTTCATGCAATCTGGTTCAATGAACAAATCTTTAGTGCGCCAAAGTCAAAAAACACGTATCTGTTATGTTTTCGTATAATACACGGTATTTTTTGCACCTTTCAATTCACCTGTGGTGACTATAAAATTGCTGTTTTCAGATTTAAGTGCAAGGTGGAATGGGTAAAATTGAAAATGAACACCTATCTGAAATGTATACTGATAATAAAAGTGGAGTTTTGCACCTAACACAGAGACCTGCAGTTACTAGAAATGATGTGTATCCAATATAAGTTCAGGCTTCCCAATATCCAGGAAATATTTCAATAGCAAACTGTTAATAATAAATATAATGCAGTGCAATGTCTACATTAAGTCTTGGTAACTTATCCAGTGTTTTTATAGAGCTTGTCCTGTTTTCGCCCGCGGGCCCCCCCCCCCCTCGCTCCCCCCGTGACTTTAACAGCGGTGATGCTCCTTTAAAATTCTCTAAACCCAACACATAAAATCTTCCAATCTCTAATCTAACTAAATTGTAAGGATCACAGCTAATAGTAAGGTATCTCTGTGCAGAAATAGAATAATTTCGCTGAGCTGTTTGGCCACAGGCAGAGCGTACGTCCTACTCCTATGAGACGCTGAAAGACACTGAGGCTGAACAGGAAAGGCTGTTCTATGTAAAACGAGGTCATGTGATTTTTCCAGCCAATCGCAACCATACACATCCCAGTCATGACGTCGCACACACATCTCACCCTGCTCTATTCTGTAATCTGATTTGCTGGCCGCCAAAATTACAGGAAGCGCCGAAAATGGCGCGATCTTAATAGATGATGCACAGATTTTAGCCTTAATTATCGCATGATCTAAAAATTTCGATTACCATAAAAACCTTGCCGATTTCAACTTTGTCGATAATAATCGCTCAACACTAAAGAGGACCATTTCTGTTTGAAGAGGAATGTGAAGTAGACCGGCAACTAATCGGTGACCTCGGCAATTGGGGCCACATCATCATCAGAGATCCATGCCTGATTCATCTTGATGAAAAGTCAAATGATCCACATTATCTGTGGAAAGCCGGATGCATTTGTCTGTAATGACTCCTCCACCTGTGCTGAAGGTCTGCTCAGATATGACGCTTGCTGCTGGGCAGGACAACACCTCTATGGCATGGCGAGCGAGCTCGGGCCATTCCTCCATTTTGGATACCCAGAAGTTTAATGGGTCCTGAACATATCCAAAAACATCGGTGTTGAGAAGCAGATAGTTGTGCACCATGATCTTAAGCAGGTCTCTGTGTGTTGTATGTGTGCCCTGCATTACAAGCATTGGTGAGGTGGTAAATAAAGATTGCCAGAGGTCACCCATTAGGCTTCTGCCACAATACCTGCTGCTGCTGCTTGGCACTCTACGGCTGTCACGTTGCTGACGTTGTTCCACCGTGACATTTGAAGAATGTGAAGCAGACGCAACAGATGTCTCCAATTGATCAAGCTGCACGGTCTCCTAGTCCTGCATTTTACTCTCTATTTGGGTGGGTGGAAGGAAAGTGCTGAGTTTTGCTTTGTATCGGGGATCGAGGAGGGTGTCCATCCAGTAACTGTTGTTCATTTTGATGGCCTTAATGCGAGGATCATGTTGGAGGAAATGAAGCATTCAAGCACTCATGTGAGAGATGGAGCCTTGATTTCCCAAGCCTCTGGGTCGAGGGGCACTAGCAAATAGATCTTCCTCATCTTACTCCTCCGCCTCAAATCCGTGCCAACCTCTTTCCAAGGCAGGGACGTCGGTAACGTCGGTGTCCAGGAATACCTCATCCTTCTCCTCCTCTGCTTCCTCCGACACAGCTTAACACAGCCCTGACTTGCCTCAGATGATGCACCCTGAGAGCTGAGGCGCCGACTTGCACTAGCCCTGGACCCCGAACCACTGCCTAAAGAAGAACTATAAAATTGTGAAACTGTCGGGCCTTCTGGATTCGACGGAGAGAAAGGCTTCGTGTCCGCATCTGTGTCCATCTCCTCCTCTGTCACTGGTGGGACCTGATGTTTCAGAGTGTCCAACGATAGTTCCAGAACTAAGATCACCACAATGCTCATGCTGACAAGGGCATTGTCCGCACTGACCATTTTGGTGGCTTCTTCAAAACTGGCGGATGGTGCAGATCACCTGCCTCCACTCAACACCCCGAGGTCTGCACCGCTGCTTGTCAGGCAATGTGTCACTTCATACTGCTAAGGTATTGCGTGCTGCCCAATCGGGAGGATATGGAGGGGGGAAAATTTCCGGTGTTGCCACGCAAAATAAGGTTGACAGGGGGGCCCGAGCTGACGCTGCAACGCACCAGGGGGGGGGAACAGGGTGAGAATGACGGAAGTTGAGCTCGACCTCGGCTTCCCACGGAAGTCCAGCCCCCGGGTAGCGCTTAGAAATTTCGGGACGAGGTTCATGACGTGTGCCAGGAAAAGGGATGTGCCCAGCCCCCAAATTTAAGGGCGGGCCAGCAGATTTCAACATTTTTGCATACCCCCTTCCCTTGGCAAAAGGTTTTGTCCCCCGGGCCGCGCTCGTTCTCTTTGGAAGAGCTTCCATATTTCCGACCTGTGTGTTGGGGTCTCCAAACAGTTAATTTTCCCAACCGGCCGGGTTTTCAAAAGGGGCAGTGATGCCATCGGGACCTTGGGGGAAAAACCCGGCCCCCCTGCGGTTTTGAAGAGCGGGGCCCCGGGCCCCTGAGGCCCCCTCCCCATAGAGAAATCCCCCGCCCCCCCAGTGAGCTGTCCGAGATTAGGGCCTTGGCCGTGCTTACTAGCCCATTGTGGTGGTAAGATGGCTTTGCCGGCCAGATGCAGCAGGGCCTTAAAATTTTTAGAAACACGTGGTGGCAAGGCGGGGCGGCTATTCGGAAAAGAAATCCCTGCTCGGCACGATATTGGGGGACAGGCAGGGCCATGCGTGCGGAACCCATCTGTGCCCACCAGAGGGAAAAGGGCAACTTTTCAGGCCAAAACCCGGAAAAGCCGACTTTCAGGTTTTTGGTTTTGGGATGGTTTGGGTTTTTAAGTTTTTTCTTTTTTTACCCCCAAAATTTTTGGTAGACGAAGGCTTGCTAGACGGCCACGTAAGGCATGCAGGCTCAAAGGGGTGGAAGGAGAAGGGTTAGGACAGGTTTGGGTTGCTGGGGGGACTCGGGGACGGGGGGCGAAACAAGAGATCCTTGATATACTTGAGAGACATGGGGACTTGGGGAACGCTTGGGGGTGGCGGGGAGGAGGGGGCGGAACAGAGGGGGTGACAGTGGTTTGGGAAACCCGGAAAACGGTGTGGCCTTTTTTGGCCAAGTGTTCCCCCCATTTCAACTAGCATTCGCTGCATGTGACTAGACATGTGGGGTGGTTAAAACCTAATATTTTGCCTCTATTAGCGTCTACGCAAAGGGGCATTGACATCGCTGGGGGAAATCGAGGCTTGCTCGTAAAAGGCCCCGGCTTTAGAGGGCCCGACCTTTTCGTGGGGATTACGAGGAGAGTGTTTCTGCTATCCCGGCTGGGGGAAAAATCTCAGCAGACTTGTGCGACCGCCCTCCCCTTTTTGAGGCGGGGAGCCGATGACACTACCCATATCTTTCCCCCTCGTCCGTGATGAAGTGCTTTCAAACAAATCTCTGAAAAGACCACGTTGGATCGGCAATGTAACTCACTCATCATCAACACAGTGATTCCTCTCCTTACATTCTGCATCCTGGGTGCGGGCTAAACAACAGGCACTGCAAAGGGTTGCTGACCGCCCGGGATTTTTGCCGATGTCCGGGTTCCTTCTCCTCCTCGATGGTCAGGGTTTTGGGGGTCAGAGAGCAAAATCATCCTCTTTGGCCCTTGACTTTGGAAAAATTTTTCTGACCCCAAACGCATTTTGTCATCAAAGAGGTCTTCAGAAAATGGATTAGGTACACGAGTTGACATTTGTGCTGCCTTCGCTTCATGTTGGACGGATGCTGACAATGCTGATGACGACATTTGTGGCCATGACTGGGAGGACAAGGAGGTAAGACTGCGGGATGCAGGTTGCATTAACTACTGCAGCACAGATTGGCGACGCGGTTCGTTACTGAGAGTCACAGGGCCCTGACCCAGCGATGCCAGGCCTGACTGTTCTGCAACCGACGATCCGCTGGCTTGTGTGTTGTCGCCAGCACTGGAAGGAGCACCTTCTCTCGTACCTCTACCTCCATGTCCTACACCCCTCTTTGCTCGCTTACCACCTGCATTTTGCTCCATGTTCAGAAAGATAAAAAATTTAAGAGGTATGGAAGAGTTTTGACAGTCTCTTATTGAAAGACGGCAATCACAGCAAATTCTTAAATCCCTCAAATTTTCCTACAGCCAACTAGGATTAGAAACTGAATTGTTTCTAGCGAATACCTGTGAAATGCGGTTTGGGGGAAGAACCGTAAGACAAAATCAACAGTGTTCTTCCTTCAGTCCCATGGACTCACAACTGCCCAGTAGGACTAGAAATTGATAGTTTTCAACAAAATATCATACAACTGCGCTATCTGCGCCGAACTGAGATTCACCGAGCGCAATAAAAATATTCAGAAGTTACACAGATGAGAAATTGCGTTTTTTGCAGCAATGACAAATGAGAACAGTTACTAGAAAATGTTCATACAAATCAAAATTGTCATACAACGTGGCTATTTGAAAAAAACTAGGGCCGCACCACGTGCAATATAGCTATTTAAAAGTTATACGGATAAGAAAAGGTGTGTTTTCCAACTATGAAATACACTTGCAGTTACTACCAAATTTCTGTATCCTAAAATAAGTACAAGGTGGGTCTTTGAACAAAACTGGGCTGCGCCAAAGTGAAAAACACTTATTTAAAAGTTATACGGATAAGAAAAGGTGGGTTTTGCACCAATGAAATACACCTGCAGTTACAAGCAAATTTCAGTATCCTAATATAAGTACAAGGTGGGTCTTTGAACAAAACTGGGCTGCGCCAAAGTGAAAACACCTATTTAAAAGTTATACGGATAAAAAAAAAAAGGTGGGTTTTGGCAACCAATGAAATACACCTGCAGTTACAAGCAAATTTCAGTATCCTAATATAAGTACAAGGTGGGTCTTTGAACAAAACTGGGCTGCACAAAATAAAAGGTACTATTTCACCTCAGATGCGAGGTGTGCTGGCCAAAAACTTGTAAAAATAAAGCCATTTCAATGCAGGTTCAAAGCAGAGTCTGCGCTGCACAATATACACTCTCCTTTCAAATGCCTTCCTGCCTGCCTGTCTGTCTGTGTTCGCCCACAACCCCCCCCCCCCCCAGCTGTACATCGCTAGATGCTTCTTTAAAAGTCTCTGTCTAACTAAGAGCTGAAATTCTCTAATCTATATATGTTCTAATGTTCACAGCTAAAAGCATAGCTGTCTGTATGAATAAAGAGAACTGTGTCTCTGAGCTGAGGTGGATGGAGAGCGATATAGCACACGTCCTGCTCTTGGGAGAGACACTGAAAGACTGATGATGAACAGGAAACGCTATTATATGCAAAACGAGGGCATGTGATTTTTCCAGCCAATGACAACCATACACATCACAGTCATGACGACCTACACTTTCAGCACACCAGCTCTTGTGCTCGTAGCTGAATTTGCCGCCGCCAAAATGACAGGAAAATCGCCGAAAATGGCGATGATAGTAATACGATTTTGTGTCAGATATCCTCGCCTAAAATATCGCTGATCTGAAATTTCCAATCAACCTAAAAACCGTGCCAATTTCAACTTTGTCGATTATAATCGCTCATCCCTAATTATGACCCAATGGTCTTCAAATGACTAGGACATTCTAACTAGCCAATATTCTCTTATAGTCACATTTAACTCTCTTAGCTGGTGTAAGCTACATCTAGGGTTGTTAATATATGATTCAGAGCCAAGGAGTCTCTCAATTTGCAGCTGATACACACTTGATAGAATCTTGTTACACAAAGATTCACTATAACACTTTCAACAATGTACAACCTCAATCTATATTCATGGAGATACTCATCGTAGAATTTATTGTAAACACCAACGACTGACTCCACAAGAAAACATATACGCATCTGTTATCGGAAAGCAACTTCTCACTTTCCAACTGAACATGAACACACTGAGCAAAAACATCAATGACACTGGTGTCACTGATAACTGGCACAGGTATCTGCTATGAAACCTACCGAGAAGTACCAGCGCACTTATATGAAAGGACCAGTAAAGATATAGGCATATAAGCTCAACGGTCATTGGGTGGTACCTATGACCGATTTGTATCTACATTATGAAGGAAATGTGTAAAGAACACAAATAAAAGAGTCCAGTGCAGTCAGAAAACACCCAAAGTATATATATAAAGACACAAAAGATTAAACACCCAAAATACATTTCATTAATGACCCATTTTGGAGACAGAGGTGCCATATGATGAACGTTTATGAACTCCCTGCATCTCGGAAGTGTTGTCCAGCCCTGTTACTTATATAACTTTTTAGTGGTTGAGCGCGATTACGTTTGGCTACGATCATCGACGAGGGTTCGATAGTCGGCCAACATACGACAAGATATTCGATGGTCCGATGATAGATGTATCTCTGTATGACCATTAAAGTCAATGATGGGAGAGCAACAACACCTTCATTTTACAGCCCCCAAACGGGTGGAGAAAGCAGGATAAAAATCCACAACAGTCAAAAGGATACGTGCTACATCTTATGCAACACACTTATGTTATAAACCGACAGAAAAAAATCACTAGACCATTCACTAACCCTACATCTTGTACCTCAACCAGCATGACCCTTAACCTGCATCACCCACAAATTAAAAAGTGCGCCAGAAGGCAGTATTCATATTGAACCATCATTTTAACTTGGACGGACATCGACTATCCTTTCCAGTAACACAGCTTATATCCCCAAACCTGCACGACCCCAGATTAAAACAGTGCCGGAAAATGAGTCTTTCAACCACCCATTTTAGTTTCACTGGACATTGGGACTATACCTATCCTGGGTCCCAGCATGAGCCCCAAACCATGCATGACCCCCATATTAAAAAGTGCGGAAAAGAATCTTCTCAACCCCCATTTTTAGTTCACTGGACATTGAACAAACCTTCCTTGAGGTACAACAGCTTGAGCCCCAAACCTGCATACCCCCACATTTAAAAAGTGCCAAAAAGGAGTCTTTCCAACCACAATTTTAGTTTTCCTGGACATAAACTGTCCCTGTTACCTGGTAGCTCTATGCCCCTATCCGTATGAGTGTGGACCAATTGAATCTTCCTGGAATACTGGTGTTAACGCTCCTGTCGTCCACCCAGTGCCCTTTTTCTTATACTTGTGCATTCTGTTTCCTCATTTTCACTCAAACGTGCTGTGAGGGATATTGGTCCTCTGTACTTTTTGTTCTCTGTCCGTCGCTCCCATCACTCCATGTCCCTGAATAACCTACAACTGGTCAAATGTTTTCTATACCTCCCTATTTACAAATCTAGAGGACAATCTTTTTTACCAAGCTATTTTGTACATGCAGAGGTTTTTTAGAATTTTTCATTCTAGGAAAAACACATTTTTAAAAATAGGATTTAATCTCCACAACAAGATCTTTGTTTACTCCTTTTTTTAATTGTATTAAAAGGGGTTGTCTCAATACAGGGATTGATGAGCTAAGAGTTAAAAATCTTGCAAAAACAAGTCATTTTGCAATATGTGTCCCAATTAACAGTGTCCCTACCTAACCCTGATTCTACAGCGACCAACACCCTTTGAGCCACTCTTGACAAATTGTGAAGAACAAATGTCTGTTAGAAACAACATTATATTACAATATGACCTTGAATGTGTCCTAGCTGCCTGACACGGCAAAATGCCCCCAAAAAATCAAAGCATGACCCTTTCTAGCCACATTGGACAATGTTGAAGAACAAATGTCTGTAATAGAAACAAACATTTTGTTTATAATAGGAACCTGTAATCAATAGCAGCCATGTTCACAGCAAAATGCCCCCAAAAATTCAAAGCATGACCCTTGAGCCACTTTTGGTGACGAATGGAGTGAGGAACAAATGTCTGTTAGACAACAAAAATTTTTAGATAGGAACCTTAGTATTGCTGCACTCTTCAAAGATAAAAAAAAACAGGCATGACCCAAAAATGAATTATAAATATGACTCTACGCCTCGTATTAAAAATTGTGATGGAGAAATGCACTCAGAAGCCACATTTCTGCTTTCCAAAGGACCACATAATTATAGCCGATATCACAGTCAACATGACCTCAAACCATTGACAATTGCGACACCTTCCTAAAGATAAATGTGAGTAAATGGAATACGGTGTGTCATAAACCTTGCTGTCTTTTACAGTCTCCTCACAGCAAAAGAACCAGAAAATGTAACTTTGGGAAAAGAGAATACAAAAATTGCAGTTAATGACTGATCATTTTAAATGAAAAAATTTTATCAAGAGGAGACCTTATCTTTTTGAAGAGGAAATTTGAAGTAGCCGTTAACTAATCGTGACCTCGAACAGATTGCGGGGCCACAACATCATCAAGATGCATGCCTGATTCATCTTGAGATGAAAGATCAAACGATCCCACATTATCTGTGCTAAAGCCAGATGCGGTTTGTCTGTAATGAGAGACATCCTCCCGGCCAGTGCTGAAGGTCGCACAGATATGACGCTGGCTGCTGTCAGGCAACACCTACTAAGGCAAAGGGCGAGCGCGAGCATCGGGCCATTCGTTCCATTTTGGTACCCAAATCTGATTGGCTCCGGAACACCGAGACAAAAACATCCGTGTGAGACCAGATATTCGTGCACCGCATGATCGTTAAGATGGTCCATTGGTGTGTCTTGATTGTGTGCCACTGCAATTGCATGGCGTGTTTGAGTGTGGGTAAATAAAGATTGCCAGAGGTCCACCCATTACGGACTGTCTGCCGACCTAGCCTCTGCTGCCGGGCCAAACTAGCTGCGCAGACTATGGCAACTCTATCTGCTTACACGTCGCTGAGATTGTTTATTCCACCGTGACATTTGGGGAACGGTAAGCCATAACGACAACAGATGTCCTCCAGTTGATCAATACAGCAAGTGTCTCCATCTCTTCTTGCATTTTCTCTCTATTTCGGTGGAGCTGGTGAAGGAAAGTGCTGAGTTTTGTCTTTTGTACCACAGAGGGGATTCCAGGATGGTGGCCACCCAATAAACTGTTGTTCATGTTTTCTGAGATTGGAGCCCATCTAACAATGCGAGGATCATGGTTAGGATGGAAAAATGGAGCATCCAAGCACAGTCATTATGACAGATGGAGAAAGCACTAGAATTCCCAAACCTCTGGGTCGAGGGGCACTACACACTCATCTTCCTCCACAGCCGTCAAAATTTGCTGCCAACCATCTTTTCCAAGGCAGGTGACTTGGGTCACCAGGAGTCGGTGTCTAGGAATACCTCCTCCTCCTCCCCGCATCATGCCGGCACAGCTTCTCAACACAACCTCGACTTGCCCTGAGTGATGATGTCACCCTGAGAAGCTGATTGCGCTGTCCTGCACTAGCCCTGGACCCCGAACCACTGTCCCCGCCAAATGAAAGACATGTGATAAAATTGAGAAACTGTCGGCCTATGTGGATTTCGACAGAGAAAAGGCTCCGAGTTGCCGCATCTGGAGACCGTCTCCTCCTCCATCGTGAGTGTCCACACGATCGTTCCAGAACTAAGATCACTCATAATGCTCATGCTGACAAGGCATAGTCCCGCACTAGACCTTTTTGGTGGCTTCATTTCAACTGAGGCAAGGATGTGCAGACCGTCTTTCACCTGCCTCCGCTCTCGGTGGCTCAACACCCCCAGGTCCGCACCGCTGCTTGAGTCATGCCCACGTGTCACTCTCTTACTGGCGTATTGGTGCAATTCGCTGCTTGCCACAATCGCTGGAGCATGTGGAGGTGGAATTTCCAGCGCAGTTGCCGACGTCAACAACATGAACGGTTGACGGAAGGACCGAAGCTGACGCTGCAGGGGGTCACGCAGCCAGGCGGACGAAGCAGGGGTGCCGAACTGGCAGACAGATGCGAACTTAGACATCGAGCCTTCCCTCACATGGCATGATCCCCCACTCCCCATACCCCGGTATCTCTTTAAGCAAATTTGCTGGGACGCTCAAGGTTCTATTGACATGTGCCAGACAAGGTATGTGCCTCCAGCCTACGATCTTAAATGGTCGCCAGCAGATCTTCGCGCTGTTATCGTGCACACCACCTTGCCGTGTGCACAAGGTTCTTGGCACCCACCAGCGCCTCGGTCTCGAGTTGCGAGAGAAGCCATCCACAGCTCTGACCGTAGTGTTGGATGGTCTCCAAACAGTGATAAATTTCAACAGCGGCCTGGTTTTCTCTGGGCACGTTGATGCCCACCAGAGGACATTTGGGGGAAAGAACCTTGCGACTCAACGCATCCTCAATCGTTTTTGAAGAGCGTGCTTCACGAGCTGAAGACCACCTTCACCCCCCAGAAGAAACATCCCACCCAGCGCTCACCCCATTGAGCTGATCACATGCAGATATATCGAGCCTTGGCCGTGCTTACTATTGACCATGTACGGTGGTTCCCAGATGGACTCTTTCTCTACCGGCCAACATGATTGCATACAACCTGCGCTATGTGAAAATTTAGATTTCACGTGGCTGGCGCCAGGGAAGGGACGGCTTATCGCAAAGAACCTGTTCTTGCTCGGGCATCTGTATTGGGGGCAGGCAAGGGCATGACGTGAGGCGGAACCCATCTGTTCCACCAGAACCGTAAAAGGCAACATTTCCAAGCCAAAATCCCGGCAATTCTGACATTCAGTGTTTTGGCTAATGGGATGTGATAAAGGGTTTAAAGTGTTCTTTCTTTCCTGCTCCCAAACCAGGAAGACAGAAGGCTGGCTGCTAGAACTTGGCCGCTGTACGGCGTGAGTAGGTCAAGCAAACTGGGGCTGAAGAAGGGGTAGTGTATGGTTCCTCATGTGGTGCTGGTTGAGTAACCTCGGTGCGCCGGTGGAGCAGAAATCTGAGTGTCTGATCCCAATCAAGACTCTGAGAGACATGGAGGCAAGCATGGGAACGCTTGGTTGCGATGTTGCAGAGGAGTGATGAGGTAGCGGAGACAGAGGAGTGAACATGTGTTGAGGCCCCGGCGTCCGGTCCTGGCCTTTTTTTGGCCACAGGTGTGTTGCCTCCATTTCAACTACTCACTCTCATGCATATCGCGCTGTCATGTGACTAGACAAGGTGTGGATCTGGTTAACCACCCTAATGAGTTCTTGCCTCTACTATGCGTTCTTACTGTCAAAGGCGGCATATGAGACATCGCCTGGGAGAGATCAAGAGGCTTGCTCAAAGAAGACCCAGCCTTGAGAGTCCCAGGACCTTTTTTTGACAGGCGATAAGCAAGAGCGGAATTCTGGCGCTGAACCGAGGCTGGCGAATCATATCAAGACGTACATTCTGCGACCGCCCTCAAGACCTCTATTGAGGCCGTGAAACGCCGTCACTGACACTGACCCCATCGTCTTCCTCCTCGTCCAGTGATCGGAAACCCCGCAAGCAAATTCGCTGAAAAGAACCACGTTTGGATCCGCAATGTCGTCATCATCATCATACAACACAGGTGACTTCGTCGCCATCCCATTCTGTCTCATCCACGGAGACTGGGACGTGCTACAAGCAAGCGATGGGTACTGAGCAAGGCGTTGCCGTACCGCCCAGGGTGAATTTTTGCCAGCTTGACCGTCTTCCCTTCTCCTCCTCTGATCGGCATCAGTTACTGGGCGTCAAGCAGAGCGAAAAATCATCCTCTTCTGGCCTCATGATCTTTTAAACATGCCTATATGACCCCAACGCACAGCATTTTGTCATTAAATCGAGGTCTTCAGAAATGGATTACACCACATGGTGGTACACGAGTAGACATTTGGGCTGCTTTCATGGTGGACACGGATGCTGAATGATGCTGATGACACATTTGTGTCCGTGACTTGGGAGGAGGAAGAGATAAGACTGCTGGATGCAGTTTGCAGCATTAACCACTGAAGACATGATTTGGCGACGCTGTGTTCGTTTACTGAGATTCACTTAGGCCCTGACCCACGCTATGACATGGCCTTACTGGTCCTGCCACTGACAGAACCGCTGGCATGCGTGTTGTGACGCCAGCACTGGAAGAGATCACCTTCTCTGGTACCTCGACCTTCACAATGCCTACCCCCCCATCTTTGCTCGTCCTGTTACCACCTCTATTTCGCTCCAATGTTTCAGAAATATAAAAATTTGAGAGGTATGTAAGAGTTTTTGAAAGTCTCTTATTAAAATGACGCAAATCCAGCTAGTTTCTCAAATCCTCAAATCAAAAGGGGGGGGTGGGGGGGGGGGGGGGGGGCAAAATGGCTGGATTCTCAAATTTAAATGCACAAGTACAGATCTATCAACAAAGCTAGACAGACCAAAGTTAATAAAAACCCTGCTGAAATGTATAAACGGATATATATAAGGTAGTATTCTTGGGACACCTTCAATTCACCGTGTGTGACTACAAATTGTCTGTATTCACATTTAAGTGCAAGGAGCCACCAATGAAACTAAGCTGGCCACGCCAAAGTGAAAAAACACATATCTGAAATGTATTCGTAAATAAAGGAGTATGTGTGCACCTTCAATTCACCTTGGTTACTACAAAAATGAGCTGTATTCACATTTAAGTGCAAGTGCCTCAAGAACAAAGTCTGTAAGATGCGCCAAAGTGAAAAAACGAACGTACTGTAAATGTATTTCGGTAATAGAAAGGAGTATTATTTTGCACCTAACCAAATCCACCTATGAGCGACTACAAAATTGAGGCTTTTATTCAATTTAACTGCAAAGCATATGATCAATCTACAGAAGCATGACTATGACCAAAAGTGAAAAAACACCTTGCTGAAATGTATACGGATATTAAAAGTTATTTATTGGCACCTTTCATTCACCTGTGGTGCTAACAAAATTGCTGTATTCACATTTAAGTTGCAAGTAGCGCTCAATTAGAACAAAAGAGTGGGCCTGCGCCAAAAGTGAAAAACACATATCTGAAATGTATTCGGATAATAAAGGTATGTGTGGCGACTTTCAATTATCACCTTGGGTAAAACAAAATGCAGTAATCACATTTAAGTGCTAAGGAGCCTCAAATGAACAAAAGCTGTAGTGCGCCAAAAAGTGAAAAAACACGTATTCTGTAAATGATTCCCGATAATAAAAGGTATTTTTTTTTGGCACCTTCTTCAATCACCTTTAGGTCATGACTACAAAATTGCTGTATTCACATTTAAGTTGCACGGTGCCCTCAATGAACAACAGCTGTAGTGCGACCAAAGTGAAAAAACAACACGTACTGTAAAGTATTCGGGAAATACAAAAAAAGGTATTGTTTAGGCACCTATCCAATCCACTGTGGTGACTTACAAGAATTGGCTGTATTAGCACATTAAGTCAAGGTGCCTCAATGAACAAAGCTGTAGTGCGACAAAGTGAAAAACCACGTATCTGTAATGTAATTCGGATACATTAAAAGGAGTATTTTATTGGCACGCAACAATTCCCTTTGGTGAAAAGTCCCTACAAAATTTACATGTATTTCAAATTTTAACTGCAAATAGATCAATCAACAACAGCTGGCCTGCGCCAAAGTGCGAAAAAACACGTAATCTGAAATGTATTTCGCGAATAATAAAAGGTACTTTTGCACCTTTCCTATTCACCTGTGGAGACTACAAAAATTGGCGTACATCACATTTAAGTGCAAGGTTCCTCTAATGAACAAAGCAGTATTGCCGCCAAAGTGAGAAAAAAACCACGTATCTGAAATGGTATTCGTGGAATAATAAAAGGTAATTTTGTGCACCTTTCCAATTCACCTGTGTACTACAAAATTGCTGTATTCACATTTAAAGTGCGAAGGAGCCTCAATGAACAAATGCTGTAGTGCGCCAAAGAGTGAAAAAACACGTATCTGAAATGTATACATCATAATTAAAAGGTATATTTTGGCACCTATCAATCCTGAGCTGACTACAATATTGCTGGATTCTAAATAACTGCAAGCGGTTGCGATATCAACAAAGCTGGAATGGGCAAAAAATTGAAATAAGTAGAACACCTCTCTGAAATGTATAACTGTGATAAATAAAAGTCTGGAGTTAGTTGCACCTAACAAAGGAGACCTGCATTTACTAGGAAAAGATTTGTATCCTAATATAAGTTACAGGCCTGCCCAATAACCAGGAAAAATTTCAATAGAAAACTCTGTTAATAATAAAGCTAATTGCACGTGCAAATGTCCTACACTAATCTTTTGTAGAAACTATAGTCTGTATTCTTTATAGAGCTTGTCTGTGTTCGCGTCGAACCGCGTCTTCCCCACCCCCCCCCCCAATCCCCCTGTGACTTTACAGCGGTAGAATGACTCCTTTAAAATCTCTACCTAACTACATAAAAATCTTCAATCTCTGATCTAACTAAGTGTAAGGATCACAGCTAACATAGAGCTTTTCTCTATGAAGAAATAGGAGATAATTGTCGTCTGAGCTGTTTGGACACAGGCCCGAGCGCACCGAACGTCCTACTGCTATGAGTACCTCTGATAGACACTGAACATGAACCAGGAAGGGGGCTTATCTATGTAAAACGAGGAGTCCATGTGATTTTTATCCCAGCCAATCCGCAACCATACACATCCCAGGACATGACGTCTGCACACACAACTCACCCTGCTCTATTCTGTAAGCTGATTTGCTGGCCGCCCAATGACAGAAGCGACCACCGAAAATGGCGCAATATAATAGATGTATGCACAGATTTTAGTCTAAATTATCGCAGATCTAAAAATTTCGATCAACATAAAAACTGTCCGATATCACTTTGTCGTAATAAACGCTCACACTATAAACTTATATTTAGTCTTTAAGTAAAATGATATGGTCTTCCTACATTGTCTGTCCCAGTTTAACCCTACCAATGTCAGCACATCCCATAACAGAGGAGAGCAAACAGGTTAGCAGAAATACTGACGCACAGCATTCTTATGAGACCCCTCTCTTCAGTCCCCAACATGCCTTCTTTTCTTTTAGTCCCTAACATAACCTCTACTCTATGCTCCTCATTCTAGCCTATAAAAATAATAAAACAAAGTAAGATCCCAATATCACTCACAATATCCTAAACGGCTTCCAGTGTTTGACATCTTTAGAGACCCAGTATTTGACATCTTTCCAACATGTACTATATAATCATAATCATTATAGGTTAATTATAAAAACAAGTACCCAAAAGTCATATGTACTATAAAATGTTACTAGTAAAAATACAGCTCATTCCACAACAATGAGTCCTCCCTAAGGTCAGTCAACATTAAAGTAAAAAAAAAAAAAAACAAGCTGGTCACAGGAAATGTCAAAGAAAAGCCCTAAATGTTACTATTAAAACATAAAAAGAAAATCGTTATGGAACTTGAAAGTCAGGAGAAAAAAAAAGCATTGTTAAACCTTTAAAGGAGTTTTCTCCCCACAATGATTACCTTAAAAGATGTAGGCAAAGGTAAATAAAAGCTATTTCCAAATACATTGCTGTTCTGATTTAGCTTTAAGTGCTAAATGAGATCTTACATTATCTGCTGTTTATATATACAATCTTCCTTATGAGATTTACCACCACCTCTACTTTTATCAGCTAAAATAGCTATGCTTAATTACTCTGTAACCCTTTAGAGCTCTGTAGCCTTTTGCTTTATAATTTACACCCTTCTGTTAGCAATATTCCTCTAACAGGATTAGTAATACCAGAGCTGATATGTCAATCAATGCTGAAAAACCACACACAGACTAACCAGGAAGTGTGGGTCTGAAGCAGGCTGTGAAACAGCATGGTGAGAAAACCCCTTTAAGGAATTGGCTATTTTTGGATTTTTGCCTTCTAAGAACTATCTGTGTTTTCTTTTCATATAGCTGTCACCATGATATAATGTACTGAAAAGTAAAAAAAATAAATAAATTGTGGGGTGGAATTGAAAAATTTTAATTTTTGTTCATTTTTACATAGTTCACCATGTAGTATAAATGACATATTTATTCTGTGGGTCGGTACTATTACAGCGAAACCCAATTTATATCATTTGCATTATATTTTACTACAAAAAAATAAAACTTTTTTCATTTGCTTTACATTGCAATTTTTAGAGACAATTACTTTTAGAATTTTCAGCCTACGGATCTCTGTGAGGGATAATTTTTACGAGCTTCAGAAGAGTTTTTATAAGTATCATTTTCAAATACGTTCAACTATTTTTCTTTCAGTTTTCAAAGTTTTTGGGAGGTAATGTGGCACAAAAAAAAAATTGCTATAGCTTATGAAGTGTAGTAGGAGTACAATCATGGCAGACCTGGGGGAAGTGGCTTCCTTAGGCAACCAGCAGTCATAGCAAACAGTGGCACAGCTACAGGGGTTGCACTTGCGATTGGGCCCCCGAGCCACACACTGTATTGCTGGGTCACATAAACCCAGCGATGCAGAGATCACAGTCGCCACTTGTGCAGTGCAGGCAGTAGCTGGACGGTCAGAATATATTGTTCCTGGACATTCAGCCAATGGAGGCAGCAGTACGATGCAATGACGTCATCGCCACGCTGCCTGTACTAGACCCTAAGCTTAGGCCTAGGGGCATAGCAAATGCTGGATGCGGAGTGATGACGTAATGTTGCCCACTCCAGATTCAAAGAAGAGCTCAGTGGGGAAGAGAGGAGAGCTGAGGTGAGTATTATTAATTTTATTTTTTTATTAGAGGGGGAGGGCGGAATACCAGCCTACCTACTAATAGATGTTCTTACCCATCATAAGTAGTGTTGATCGAACTGTTCTAGAAAAGTTAAGTTCTAGTAGAACTTCTAGAATTTTTAGAACCAAAACCGAACATTTTATACTGTATCGTACGAGTAAAAGCTTCTAGTTCATCGACACGCTATTTTCAGTTAAGTTTTCAGCAGGTTTCTGCACTTTTGGCATCCAAGAGTAAAACGTATTAAGAAAGGATTATAATGGCAAAATATGCTTTATTTTGATCTAACATTTAATTAAGAGAGTAAAGGGGTTAGTTTTGTCAGAACACCCCCTAAGTGGTAAATGGGAAACCATCAGAGTATATAACATGACAAGAGAGGTCTCTCAATATGATTGCATTTCATATCCACAAATTGTCATGGGGTTTGCGCAATACACTGGCATACTGAACTTTATGGAAAGCAAGGTAAAAAAAAAAATAAATGAAAAAAATTATGTCCTGTGAAAATCATAATACTCATTTTGAAAAAGACATTGCCATTCAAAATGCATCTTTTTATCCAAAGGACTTAGATCTTCATGTTTAATTATGTTGTCTCCTGAGGTTTGCATGTCCCTACACAACATTTTATGCTAATGTAGAGGTAAATGTACAAAGAGATAAACTGTCATTTTCTGCAGATGTCCTTCCATCGACATGTTGGTGCTAGAAAACAAAAATACATGGGTATTATTATCATTCAAGCCCATTAAATGGAGATTCCTTGATCACGACACGCAGACAGCAACTGAAATGAATGTATAAAATTGTGTTTAGTGTTTATGAGTAAGAATTCCTTACTTCATACAGTCGCATATATTTAAATATACACGCGGGCACCCACATAATGCTTAACAGCATGAGGTGAACGAACGATACTGAGAAATGCAGGCTCACAGCTGCGTTCAGTGATAGTGGCTGCATCCTGCTGGATTCAGAAGTAGCTTTGCATTAACTCAAATTGCTTTTCAGACTTGTTTCCTTTCTTTCTCTAGTTTTTGAAAGGCATAGCTAACACTCCTATTTTTAAAGCTGTGATATTGTAAATAACAACAGGGTGCATTTTGTACACCAATTTTTATAATATTCAAATATCATGAAGATGAAACAAGCATATTGATTAAGTAGGAGTCCACAGCATAACAGATAACACCTTAAAGATGAAACAAGGAAAGCCGCACAGAATCAAGTGGATTCACGTTTCAGTACAGCTGATGTCTACTGCTATCTAGTGTATATTCCAGCTGAATAATAGCCAGTCTAAAGGGGGCTGTGTTGTGTCATCAACACCAACAATCAATGACATTTTAATTTTCTTAGATTTCCCCCTGCAACCAACACAACCATTATTCTCATTGTTGGAGTGCAGTCCTCATATGAAGTGTGCTGGACAATATCCCTATGCCAAATATAGTGTGGGACTAGTATACTGTGTTGTATAGCTGGTTTTAGTATTTATCAAACAGAGAATTGCTTCATTTGTTTTAACAATTTTGACTTTATTTAGCCAAACTAACAAACCTCACCTGCTCCTACATTTTCCCCAACCGTGGTTCCCACTTACACTAACCAGAGAATCAACTAAACACATTGGGGCTAATTTCTGATCATGGTTGATTCAGAAATATGTTGTAAAATGCACCAGTATGTGGAAGTTTTTTGGAGCATTTTTTCTACAGTTTTATTGTTTGTTTTATACACTTTTAGACCTCACTTGACATGGGACATAGCTTATCCAAAAGTGTATCTGGATTCACAGAAAGGTCTAAATATTACAATGTGCACCAAAGTAAAACAACTAATAGTTGTGTCAAAATTATCAATCATTATGAGTCACTGTGATATATTTGGTGCATCCGTAAACTGCCTGCTATAATTTTACAATAACTTTTAGATAAGAATACTAAATTTGCCTAATTAAAGTCCAGAGCTTAAAGGTTCTAAATGAGAAAGTGGAAAAGGAGATTATACGTAAAATATAAGGTACTGTTCCGTTTTCACTTAGCACGAAGTCCCTTAGACTTTATCACTCAATGCTTCTTATAACTTGTTTTTCTGTATTGTAAAACATTATGATTTGCATATTTTTTTTACAAGTATTTCCTTAGTGCCTTCTTTTTTAGTAATTTCCTCTAAAAAGAATTTGGAAAAATGCTTAACAAGAGCACCACCTCTGGACCACACTGCATTTCATGTTCTACAATGGCCATAGATGGCTTTGATAGGGTGCCTGGGTATGGCCATCTGAATCAAAGGTGGTGACTGCTCTTTGTCCTGGCAGCAAAAGTGCTGAGTCGGTCCATCTGCACCTAGGCCTTGCCCATCCCTCTTGTGGGTGACAGAAAATGATGTGGTGCCCTGGAACCTTCACTTTGACATATGTTCTCTACATGTAGCTGTACATAAGGCAAAAAAAAAAAACAAGCCCAATAGCCGTGAAATAAAGGCAGAGGACAACAAAGGAGGAGAAGATTCCTGCTTACATTCTAGGAGGAAGGGAAAGCAGAAGTGAGGGAGGAGTCCTGTGGTAGCAGAGATATTGGAGGTTGTAGGCTTACCTAAAAAGTCTGATTAGTTTAGGTAGGGTGTTCCAGTGTATGGAGGACACATGAAAAAATATTGGAAATGGTTGTGTGAAGGGACCGCAAAGGTCTCAAAAGGATCGGGGATTATGTGTGTATGTGTGTGGGGGGACTGGAAGACTAATACAGAAATGCAAACAGAATGAAAATGACATCAAAGCAAAAGTGATGTTGAACCAAATGCGCCGCCAGAACAGAAGCTTTGCAAAGTTAACTATTACACACCAATAAAAATCTTAACCTCAACTCTTAGGTCACAGTCAGTGTTGCACTTAGGGTGCCTAGTGCCCATCAGTTGAAGCAGATTCTGCTCGTCTACCCTACAACTTGCTGCATTTGCTGTACATGTCTTTTATACTCTGCCACTTGCTTTTTGCCTCTTTTTCTCTGTCTTTTTGCATCTCCCAAGGATACATATGCAGTTTATATGTAATTCAAGGTCTGCCAGGCTCAGGGTCATCCTGTTTCCCTGTGGGCTACTCTGAGTTTGGTGACTGTCAATTTTCTTGGTTATTGGAACAACCAGAATTGAAACATTTGGATTCATATTCAATTTAAGTTTGAAATGTCCCAGGCTAGCAGCATTGAACATTATCGAGTCAATTCTAATGCTGATCAGCATGCCAATCCATAGCATAAATCAGAGTCAGCTCTTTTTACAGTAGATTATCTTCAAAATTCACATTGCGTGTTCTTCACACTAATCTGGACTATGTGAACATAAATTATTTTGTAGAAATAAGGGTAATTTAAATACAAAGTTAATTGAATGCTTTTAATGGTAAACATTCCACAAATACCATAGCACATACACGTCTCAGGTAAGTGAATTACAAAGTAACAAAAGCAAGTAGTGTATTTTGACCTAGTGGAGACAACACATAGCAATGTTGTGTTCATCCATACAGTAATTATTGTCTGCCTGTTCATGCATTATGTAGCTGTAGATTAAGCGGGGAACAAGACAAGAAAGACTTTCGCGAACAGGGATATCAGAGCAATCACATGCTGCAGATGGCACATTCAAGTGCCTACTTATGAAAATAGTTTGAAAGGAGAAAATTAGACTTGTTATAATCTCTACAAGCACAAACGAGAATCAAAAATAAAAAATGTATTATTCCAGCTTGTATATAATGCAGATGCATTCTGTGAATTTCATGCCAGCTCAAACTTGGCAGTGATTTTTGGAAATCTTCTTAATTCCCTAACTCAACTTTAGATCTTATTGAGTGAAATAGGGAACAAAACAAGAAATGATAAATCTGGAAATGCTGTAAAATAATGTTTGATGCTTTTCACATAATTGTATTCCATTTGGTGAGATAAACTCTTGAAATGTTTGTCACTGTTTGCATGGCAGTCATGTCGCGTGATTTAGTGTATCCTAACAGTATGTGATAATTACAGTTAGTAAAAATAAATTACATTTTATCAAGGTGCAACAAATCCACTGTAGCATTCACATTTGCATATAAAATGTTTCTGAACCTGGTATTGGAAAATAAACGTGAAAATGAACTATAACTACAAAACCACTTTAATCTTTTTTCTCTCTAAATGTGTTTCTCATCTTCTGTCGCTTCAGGATTCATTTACATGAGAGAATACAGAAGATGTTTCAAAGTCAGTAAATGATCAGTAAATGATCTGAAGCCACTGAAATGATGAACCCTCCATTTCCCGAAGAGATAGGAGGTGGAATTCACCATTGTGATTTAAATTCAAATCAAACAATCCACTCAAAGGACTAGGGCACTGTTAGTCATGCTTGGCAGAATATTTTCCAAAGCTGACCTCTGTTTTTCAGCAGACTGGCTTACACCTTTTCCTGAGGCTAATGGATTTTGGGATGAAAGTAATGTGCACAGTAGCTTTAACAGAGCGCTCTCGTTTTCTTTTACAGTATTTTGCAATACATACTAGAGGCACATCAAAGTCAATTCCCCAGATGTGTCTGCCTTTTCCAGAGATGATGGCTTTAGGAATGTTTTGGAAAATGTTGTTGCTACTAAACTTGAAATAAAATGGACAATTTTGCATTTAGGATTAGAGTGAACTGATTATTTGTGTTAACTTTTCTTAAGAATCTATGTTAGTATACAATTATGGATAGGCATAAAGCTTTTTGAGGAGGGCTAGTTAGATTTTTTTTTCATAAAACAACAATTCTAGAGAATCTTTTGTTAGAACTCTTTGTACAAAGCTACATAATATGGAGGAGTTAAATAAATACCATTGATTTCAATGGTTAAGGT
Source organism: Phyllomedusa bahiana (assembly GCA_025379985.1). Lineage (NCBI taxonomy): Eukaryota > Metazoa > Chordata > Amphibia > Anura > Hylidae > Phyllomedusa > Phyllomedusa bahiana. The sequence continues at coordinate 33,632 of JAODAL010031374.1, forward strand.
TCAGACTGGGGCCTACAATATACTGTAACTTTCACATAATCCACCGATATGTTTTTGGAATTTGGGGGTAAACCAGTGTGACTGGTGGGAACTCATACAAACTCCTTGCAGATTTTGTGCTTAGTTGGATTTAGACTGTTGCTGAAACACAAAAGTGCTTACCATTGAACTACTGTGCTCTACTGTACATTAAACCATTCCTCTGTTATTTCCAGAAATTGACAAACTGGATGGTACAATTCTCTACACAATCTGGCGTTGTCTGCACAGATTAGGTATTGCCAGACTAGGTAGGGGCACAGCCTCAACTGGTAACACCCAGCTGCCAATTGACTAATACATCAGGAAGGAAAGACTAAGAAATAGAACAATATAACTAGAGATGGGCGAATCTATTCTAACGAAGTGGAATTCGTTTAGAATTTCAGGAAAACTTTGATTCTGAACGAAGTCGAAATTTGGGGTGATTCGCGGGAATGAAGCGTGTTTTTAATTGATAAAATGGCTGCGAGAACATGGCGTTACATGGTGCAAAGAAGTCTGGGAGGAAGAAAGGAGTAACCTAAATGATTTGTGCAGAGATGAAGACAATTAGAGACCGGCGGGATTCTGTGACGTCACCGCACTATATAAGTCCGGGCGCGACGCTGGCAGTTCACACTGCTCTCACTGTGCTGTGAAGCTGCTGATGCTGCTGCTGATATCTCACACTAAAGAACTAACTTTTATACAATCTCTCTTACAGACTGCTTCTCTTACATTTTGATTTTGTGGGTTATTGGAAATTTAAGTCCGTGTGCGGTCCAATTCAGTGCATTACATTTTAATGCTATATGCTCGTTCTTGAGCAAATTTTAATATCCAAAGGGGTTTCTAAGCCCTTTTCTGTTGTATTTATAAAGAAAAAGGTTTTTACAATCCAAAAAACCCTTAATTTTTGGCGCTCATTTTTTTTTAATTTAGATCCCGGGGTTAATTAAGCTTTTTTTGTGTTGTGGTCACTAAAAAGAAAGGGGTTTTTCAACCCCAAAAAAAAAATTTTTTTGTGATAGTCATTCCCAAGGTTAATTAAGTTTTTCTGCTTTTGTCCGAAAATACACGCCGGTTTTAAACGTCAAAGTGTTAATTTTTGGACACATTTCTTTCGCAAATTTTCATCCAAGGGGTTAATAATCATTTTTCGCAGTTTTAGTCATAAAAAAAAGGTTGTTTTTAACCCAAAGAAAAATTTTGGCTGTAGCTTTTATATCGAAGGTTTAAATTTAACCCGTTTTTGCTTTTTCATTCAGTAAATTAAAAAGTTTTTAACGGCAATAAAGTAAATTTTCTGGCCATTTGTGGGCGCAATTTATTCCAAGGTTCCCAAGTTTTTTAGTGGTTTATTTGGGTCAAATAAGGGGTGTATTTTCATATCAGATATCTTTATTTAAACGGTTGTAGATTTTGAACAAAAAAAATATGTCAAAAAGTAGGGGCAGGTCTTCAAGCGAGTGGCAGTGGCAACCCTTCCCACGGCCCCGGGCGCGAGAGTAAGGGGACCTCACAACAGGGGTCACTCGGTGAGGCCGAAATGCCGGTGTCATCTAGCCGGGCGTGCGTTTACCGCAACCCCAAAAATTTTTTGATTTGGGGACTGGGCATCCACTTCCTCCCGAGATTTGACAAACCCCCGCCAAGATGGTGGGGAAAGTCAGACACAAACCCCGTTGGCATGGCCGGGAGGGGGTTTAGCGGCCCTCATTCCTAAAACCCCCCTGTCCCATCCGGTTTCCCCCCCGCCAGGATCATATTTGGGGGGTCAGCACCCCAACAGCGGGATGACAATTTTATAGGACAGTCAGCAGCTACTTGGGAGCAAAGAAATGGGGCCAAACCCCCTGTTTCTTCATAGGGGCAAATTAGATATGGTGGGGAATGGGGGTCAGGGTTGTGGGGGTCAGCCTTGATCCCAAAGACGGTGAGGAGGACAGCAGTGAGGAAAAAAAAAATCGATGTATTAGCCGCCCGCATGGGGAATGGGTGAGCAAGGGCTTCATCATTCAGAAGAGGCGGCAGCTTGGGGGTCAGGCAGGGGGGTGCAGCCACAGGGGGTTGGTGGCCGTGAGTCAGAGGGTGCACAGTAGGTCGGGACCCAAAGCGGCCCGGGGGTAGAAAACCCCTTTGAATAAAAGTAGTGTCCGGGGGCCCGCAAGGAAAAGCGTGGTAAAGCCCTCAGTGCAGGGGTTTGGGCGGTAAAATCGTATGGGCATGTGGCATTTTTTTAAAGACACCGGAGGACCCGTAGGGGTATAGTGGGATGGGGGCAAAGTGAAGGGGCCGGGGGATTTAACTTTGCACCCGGCCCTGCGTCAAAAAGCAGCCTCACCACCCGGGGGCCCCGGGGAAAACCTGGCCAGATGTGGTGGCCATCCTGCCCCGCCGCAGGCGCCCAGTGGCACCTCCCTTTGCCCAGTCAAGGCTCCACCCCCTTGCAGAGGGGCGTTGTTTTTTCATCATCCCCGTCCGACGCTCCGTCCTTGTATCATGGCACCTCGTCGTTCAAGGGCGATTGCAAAGAGCAACAGTATGGCCCAACCATCCTAGGTGCAAAGCTGCCCGGGGCCCTGCCCCAATTGTTGGTACTGCAGTCCCCCCCTTTTAAATGGGGGGCTCGCACCTTCAGATAATTAATGGCCTGTCCCGGCGGGGGAGATTCCAACCGTAATTTATTTTCCAAAAAACAGTCCCATCCCTTCACAAATATGAGAACAAAAGGTGGGCCCACCCTGACTTATGGGTTTGGTTTCCAAGGTGCACGGCAGCCGGACGTGTGGGCTGTAAATACGGTCAGGGAGACTGTCCTTTACGGCCCATGGGGAATGTCTTCCTGCCCAGGGATACCCCAAAAACTTGGCAGGAGCGCCCCTTTCTCCCCACGTGTCAAACTGCTGCTCCGTGCCAATGTCCGCCCCTCCCCTCCCCCACCACCACCACCATTCAGCCCCCACAAGTATGCTCCATATACCACTGTTAGGGCACGGGTTTTTCACGCAGTTCTACACCTGGCTTGCTCGGCAAAAAAAGTCAACAGGCAGGAACTGCTCCGGCAGCCAAGATATCATTGGGCTTTCTCCGCGCCCAAATGCAAATGGAACCCTGGGGGACGGTAATGGGGGGACATGGTGTCCCCGCTGCAGAGGGGGGATGGGTTTAGTGCCCTGCATGGCAAATGTGTTCAATTTTGGTTGTGAAAATTCCCGAAGCTTTTAGTCTTTTAAAAATTTGAAAATGGCAGGAAAATGTGCGGCACTTATCCATTCCCACAAAAACCGGAACACCCTCCCCGGTTGCCAGCGAACGGCCCCCCCACACACGCTTATATCGATGTTTCCCCTTTGGATTCCCGCCTGCCATTTGGAGCTGTATAAAAAGAGAACGGGCCATTAACGATTTTTTGATGACCAGGGAGAAGGGGGTATCCCCTGGTAAATTTGAGTCAGCCAGTGGCAGTCATGCGTGACACCCGCCCCTTTTTGAGGCCATTCGAGGAGGGGACTTATTTGTCAGTGCCGGTCGGGATGAATAACGTCATTCCACGCTTCTTTTTGGAAAAAGTGCTGAAAAATTGTCTGGGCAGGGGATGGAGAGGGGCTTTCTCTCGCGGCCCCTGAGCGGGTGGGGAAGAACGGAGGGGAGGGGAGGGGGGCATTGGGCAGAGCTTTTTCTGGTGAAATGAGTGGTTTTCTACCCGGGGGACAGGAGAGGGGAGAGGGCGCGGAGGGGGGTAGTGGGATGGGAAAATGAGGCCCGATGACCCCCCAAAACAGTGGGGTTACGGGAGATGGGGGCAGGGGTTCCCTCTGATCACTTGGCAATGGCCCCCAGATCTGATTTGCTGGCTTGACAGCCCAATGTCCCATCCGGCGAGGGATGACTTCTGGTTCCCTCCCCATTGGACCCCCGCTACCGTCCAAAATGGAGCCTTTTTCCCCGCTGAGAGGGGGGGACAAACCCAAAAACTATAGAAAAAACCCCCCTAGTCATTGGCCCCTCCCCTTTTGCGGCAACCCCCCCTCTGAATCTGCCGGGGGGTCCTCGCGCTATTACTACTGCCCTGGTGCTGTTTGGAAAAGGGGGGGGATGGAGAGTACCGCTCCATTAGCAGCAACCAAGTTGGAGTCACTGATGGGCTTCCTTTTACCGCCTAGTGAGGAGGGAGTGCCGCAGCACAGGACCTGGGGCAACCCCGAAAAAACAGGTGGTGGCTTCTTGGACAGCACTCGACCCCCGTTTTGAAAAACCGCTGGGCTAAAGGGCACCAAAATGGATGTGTGGGGGCATTTCCGGTTTCGTGGGAAGCTGTCGCCGGGCCGTGTGGGCATCAAATGGGTGTTCATTTTGGCGGGGGCCATCGTTCCCCAAGGAGAACCCGCTTGTCCACGGGAAATGTGGAACGACTGACCTTTGTCAAGATGAATTAGGCGTGGATCGAACAGGATTTCCACACACCAATGCCTTAGGCGTCAGATTACATCAGCCATGACGCCTCACCCAAACTGTGAGAAATGAGTCTGGGTTCAAACTACCTGCCTCAGCCACTATTCTGATGCCGCCACCCGCCTGATGCCACACATCTGCTGACAGTTTCTCCATCTGCCTACCACCATTTTTACCAGGGACTGTTATTGCCACCCACCTCCACACTGTCATTGTGCCAGTCTCTGACCTCATGCTGCTGCTGCTGTTGCTGCTGCAGCGGTCACCTCCACACCCTGTCATTGTGCCAGTCTCTGACCTCATGCTGCTGCTGTGGCTGCTGCCGTGACCTCCACACTGTGTCATTGTGCCACTCTGTGGCCTAGTCCTGTTTTTGCCACCTCCAGAATGTCATTGTGCCACTGTCTGACCTCATGCTGCTGCTGTGGCTGCTGCCGTGACCTACACACCCTGTCATTGTGCCAGTCTCTGACCTCATGCTGCTGCTGTTGCTCCTGCCGTGCCCTCCACACTCTGTCATTGTGCCACTCTGTGGCCTACTCCTGTTTTTGCCACCTCCAGAATGTAATTGTGCCACTGTCTGACCACATGATGCTGCTGTGCCCTCCACACTGTTTCATTGTGCCACTCTGTGGCCTACTCCTGTTTTTGCCACCTCCAGAATGTCATTGTGCCACTCTCTGACCTCATGCTGCTGTTGCTGCTGCCGTCACCTCCACACTGTCACTGTGCCACTCTGTGGCCTACTGATGTTGCCACCTGAGCCCTCAGCCTGTTTTTTTCCAGCTGGCGCTGCAATGACTTTAACAGGCTACATTCTCGCTTCAGATTTTTGGTCAGTTTTGCCCTCTTAAGTGCCCAGGGAATTTTATAGTGAAGCGATTCTAAGAGTGGCGGCAGTCATATGCGTATCATAGTAAAACACAACATTGTATGAAGACCAAACCAAGCTCCCTCTGCATATTTAAGCACGGCACAACATTCTACAGCACCCTACAGGCTCTGTGCAGCCTGGAAATAGCTGTTTTTTAACGCGATTCGTCCCAAAGTAATTCGGGCCGAAACTAATTTTGTCGGAAAATTCGGTGAAGTCGGCAAACCGAATTTTTGAGAAATTCGCTCATCTCTAAATATAACACTTTGATAAAAAAAAATGCTCCAGAATTGTTAATTTGTTAAGAAAATAATAAAACAGGCATGTCAGGAGAGCTGACAAGTTATGCTTAAAGGGATTGTGTGTGGCCTAATCAAATACATACTGGCTTCTTTGTCCCAATGACTCTTAGGTTCGTCGGGCACAGTACTTCCAGCCAACCTTTCAGAAAGGAGTTACAACATCGTCCATTTCACCCACACTGGACTGTCTTGCAAACTGGTTAGCCCGAAGACTACCATGCAGTAGAAAACAGTGGAGACCTTGGTAACTTTGTTCTTTGGATTTTTGAGGATCTCAAACATAAATCCACCAGGCAGAATATTTTGTCATATCGTAGTAACATGGAATACCATTTATTGATGGGATATCCTTTAAAGGAAATAAAAAGAGCTCAAACTACATTGTTGGCCATCAGAGGATCTGCTTCTTTCTACTAGCATAATCATTCTTGTTAATAAAATATAATACCAAATTAAACCTTGTCTGGTACCATGGGATCAATGTGACCCCATGCAGATTGCAAATGTAGTTGATTTTTTTCATGCTACCAGACAAGGGTTAAATAAGAGAAGACACTAACATTAAAGCATAAACAGCAAACACTGAAAAAGTTTTTGGCAGCTAAAAGTATTAAAACCCCGTAAGTGAGTTTTGAAAGCAAAGGCATATGTATAGTACAAACAAATATAGAGTGGCACACTGCTTTTTTGGTTATGCAGGGTCCTATAATAGGACCACCTTAGGGTTAGATTACTCCCCTCCTCCTCCAGTTATTACCCAGTCTTCGACTCCAGGATTCTTCTCTCATGGATTACCATGTACAGACAGTGCCTGATAACATGCCTGGATTAGGGTAAGAGGTTTATTACCCATTTTCTGTTTACAGGTGCCACAATTTTTTATTTTTTATTATTTTCCTCTTATGGGTATTACTTTAACAAAGTTTATTTTTATATGTCTTTCAAGTCAATACACATGTATCACAGAGGACTTGTTGCTTTTAAACACACATAATAGTTGCACTTACTCATCACAAAGAATCATGAACGCCCGGCATGTCAAAACAAAGAATCAGTAGTGACTGCGCATGTTAGTTGCCAGTACCAGTACGAGCCGGTAGATGCACACTGCGCATGTCCGGAACTGCTCTAGTGTCGGCTTCACAGCTGAGCGCCCGGCGTGCACAGAATGCAATGGACTCTGGGGTAAGTTCATGGCGCCACGGCGCCATGTGGCTACAACATCATCCAATCACATACAGGTAATCATTAACGACATAAGGGTATATATGAGATAGATTCAGTCAGTGTCAACTATCACTATGACTAAGGGCACCATGAAGTGAGCCTGAAACGCGTCAGTGTGTTTTTTGTCCTATGGGCTCTCAGGTCACCACTCCTTGCCATCTGACCATGTGCCGTTTTGTATTTTTGTATTTTAACTCATTTTGGAAATACATTTTTGCAAGCTTTTACACTATCATTGGGTCGTGCTGGATCTTTCTACGTGTTGAATCACAGAGGACGACCATTCAGCTGCTGTGAAGCCTTTGAGGAGAAGAACCCAACCATGGTGACTATTTCTTTTTCCATTGAGAAACAGCAATTTGTGCACGATACCCCACTCCAGAGAAGTTATAGTTTTATCAAGCAGTGGGTAAGGAACTAGCTTACACCTGTGTCTACATGACACTGGTGTACAATCAGAATTTATGTGCATTCACTATTTATAATCCACAAAAAAAATCCAACTGTAAACCTTCCCAATAGACCGCAAGAGAAAATCTGTGCTCTACGCAGCTCGGATTTTCTGAGGTCGGATTTCAAATCTGAAATTTGATCAAAAAACTTAGAACTGTTTTTTTGTTCTAAAAAAACATAGATTAATACCACTTGTTGGGCGGGCCCAAAAAAAAGACCACAAAATCCAAGCAAAAAAGGTGTTTAATAAATAAATAAAAAAAAAAAAAACCCAAATCCCTGTCATTCTATAACAGACTCCAACAGTATTTTACATATGCCATGGTTGCATGTAACAAGAAACTAGCAACAACTCAACTGATTGCATTGTGATTAGGAATCTTAAATTTGATTCAACAATGGCATTTGTCTCAAATTTCAGAAAAATTTGATTCAAAACTAGTCGAATTCCGGGTTGTTCGTGTAAGAATGTCTTTTTTCTAAAATTTTTTATCAGCCAGATATCAGGCGCACTAGAACTGTAGCTTAGCTACGCATTTCCAGGTGCATTACTGCAGTGGATCTTCCCTCCAAAGCCGGAAAAAAAACCGACAGTGGGGGATTTCGATATAGATAGGATAAAAAAATTGGGGCCCCCGGGGCTCTTTTTAATTGTACCTCATGAGCAAAGAATGGGGTTAAAAAAGTTTTTTTATTCCAATAAAAACATGTCAATAAAAGAGCATAAACCTTTTACACTGATACTATAACAGGAGAAGAAAAACCGGGAAAATCGTAAATTTAAAATTGAGGCTAAGCTCTTATTGGTCAATTTGTTCCTCCAATCTCTACTCGAGTGACATGGAGCCATTATTCTCTATGAGAGTCTATACAACCAATGGTCCAGCTTCGGTATTTCTGCCCAATCACCGAACAACTTTATTCTAAGCTATGTTTTTTGAACTATACCTCCTCGTTTCTGATTGGTTGTAGAGATTCCCATAGAGAATAATGGTTCCATGTCGCTCGAAAAGCGATTGGAGAATGAAATGGACCAATGAGAGCTCTGCCTCATTTTTAAATGTACAGTCTTTCCCGGTTTTTCTTATAACACGTCTCCTGATGTAGCACCAGTGTAAAATAGGTGTAAACGGTTTATGCTCTTTTATTGGCATTGTTTTTATTGGAATGAAAACCTTGTTTACGCACCATATCTTCCGCAGGCGCTGTGTAATATCTGGCGCAGCCCTGTTCATACATGTCACCCCGTGGTCATACTAAATCACAGCATTGTTTCAATACCATACCATGCTCCATATGCACATTTCTGCATGGCACAATGTTCTACAACACCTACAGGCTCCCTGCAGCCAGAAAATAGCTGTTTTTTAACGTGATTCACTAGAACTATTTCGGAACGAAACTAACTTTTGGAAAAAATTCGACAAATCCACCGAATCAATTTTTTTTAGAAATTCGCCCATCTCTAATTATAATTGTGTACAGATAGATTTATATTATTTTAAAGATGTTCGTACATATTATAATTTTGGCATGAGGATCTGTAATTATTGCATTCACAGTCTAATATCAGTTTAATTTATATTTGCATATTGTGCATGTCTTCTTTTACGGAGACTTTCTAAAAAATATCACAGCGGTAAAGTAAAACAGGTAACAATCACACATACAGGTGGATGATTAACGTGATGAAGCGAACACAACAAATCTCTATGCCCTTAGGTGGTATATTGCTGCTTTAACATAAGTATGCAATTAAGATCTAGCATTTACTCTAATGACATTTTAATTACATGCTGATTTTAATTGCTTCCAGTTTATATTTATTTGAAATATGACAAAAAATAACTGAAAGTGTAAGAAATATAACTTTATTTAATAATGTGATTGACATAGGTGGAAAGTTTTAAGAGCTACAATAGTCCTTAAAAACAACATTAAAGTCGATTTTGAAAATGTTCTTATAGATAGTCCTAAATATCTTCTAGCAAGCAGCAGAAACAAGCAGTTTTGGTGTAATCTTGTAGGCACTATTACTAACAATGTCCTCCAGCAGTATCTCTCTCTTTAAATCAGAAGATTGGGGAAAAAAGACGGGTATAGGCTCCAATGACTATAATGGCCACAGTAATTGAGGCAATGCTGAAAGAGATGCCAGAAATGAAAAGCTTGTGGTTTAATTTACCTTGTGCTACAGTCAGTACTGTTAATGACAGACACTGTATATGTCAATTAGGGTTCAACCAAAAGCAGAGATAAGGGAAAGGACTTAGTAATTTTAAAACTTTATTTCTATATATTGATCCAGACACCTGTAGTGAAGTGCAATCTATGGGAGATGTTCATAAATTGCAAGCAGATCTGGACACAATGAGTGTTTGGGCATCCACTTGGCAAAAGAGGTTCAATGTGGACAAATGTAAAGTTCTGCATCTTGGTGATAATAATCTGCAGGCATCATATGTCCTAAGTAGTGATGAGCGATTACGTTGACTATCGTCATCGGGTCGATGGTCGATATCGGCAATTATCAAGACGATTTCCGATAGTCGATAATAGATTATCGCCGATGACCATTAAAGTCTATGGGAGAGGAACAACACCTTCATTCTTACACCCAAACAGGGCTGGAGAAGCTGGAATTAACATCCATAACAGTCAAATGGATATGTGCTACATCTTAGGCAACACACTTAGGTTAAAAAAAAGCCACAGAAAGAAAATCACAGATCAATCACTATCCCTGTCTTGTACCACAGCATGACCCTTAAACCTGACTGACCCACAAATTAAAAAGTGCCAGAAGGCAGTATTTAATTTGAACCATCATTTTACTTGAACCTGGACATTGACTACCCCTGTCCTGGAAAGCAGCATGACCCTTAAACCTATCTGACCCCCAGATTAAAAAAGTGCCGTAAAAAGGAATTTTTTAACCACCATTTTAGTTGAACTGCACATTGACTATATCTGTCCTGGGCCACAGCATGAGCCCCAAACCTGCATGACCCACAAATGTAAAAAGTGCCGGAAAAAGGAGTCTTTCAACCACCATTTTAGTTGAACTGGACATTGACTATAATCTGTCTGGGCCACAGCAGAGCCCCAAACCTGCATGACCCACAAATGTAAAAAGTGCCGGAAAAAGGAGTCTTTCAACCACCATTTTACTTGATGGAATTGACTATCCCTGTCCTGGAAAGCAGCATGCCCCTTTAAAAACCTATCTGACCCCCAGATTAAAAAAATGCCGTAAAAAAGGAAATTTTTTAACCACCATTTTAGTTGAATTTCACATGACTATATCTGTCCTGGGCCACAGCATGAGCCCCAAACCTGCATGACCCACATATTTAAAAAGTGATGGAAAAAGGAGTCTTTGAACCACCATTTTAGTTGAACTGGACATTGACTATACCTGTCCTGGACCACAGTATGACCCTTAAACCTGTCTGACCCACAGATTAAAAAGTGCCGGAAAAAGGGATTTCCACCATTTAGTTAATGGACATTGACTATACCCTGTCCTGGGCCACAGCATGAGCCCCAAACCTGAATGCCCCACAAATTTAAAAAGTGCCGGAAAAAGGAGTCTTTCAACCACAATTTTAGTTAAACTGGACATTGACTATGCCTTGTCCGGGGACCACAGTATGACCCTTAAACCTGTCTGACCCACTTATTAAAAAGTGCCGGAAAAAGGAGTCTTTGAACCACCATTTTAGTTGAACTGGACATTGACTATATCTGTGCTGGGCCACAGCATGAGCCCCAAACATGCATGACCCACAAATTTAAAAAGTGCCAGAAAAAGGAGTCTTTCAACCACCATTTTAGTTGAACTGGACATTGATTATGCCTGTCCTGGACCGCAGTATGACCATTAACCCTGTCTTACCCACAGATTAAAAAGTGCTGGAAAAAGGGGGCCCACCATTTTGTTTAACTGGACATTGACTATATCTGTCCTGGGCCACAGCATGAGCCCCAAACCTGCAGACCCACAAATTAAAAGTGCCAGAAAAAGGATCTTTCAAACCACCATTTTAGTTGAACTGGACATTGACTATGCCTGTCCTGACCGCAGTATGACCATTAAACCCTGTTTTACCCACAAAATTAAAAAGTGCTGGAAAAAAGGAGTCCACCATTTTTATTTAACGGGACTTTGACTATATCTGTCCTGGGCCACAGCATGAGCCACAAACCTGCATGACCCACAAATTTAAAAAGTGCCGGAAAAAGGAGTCTTTCAACCACCATTTTAGTTGAACTGGACATTGACTATGCCTGTCCTGGACCACAGTATTACCATTAACCCTGTCTTACCCACAGATAAAAAGTGCCGGAAAAAAAGGAGTTTTGAACCCCCAAATTTAGTTGAACTGGACATTCACTATGCCTGTCCTGGACCGCAGAGACCAATTAAACCTGTCTGACCCACAGTTTTAAAAAGTGCCGGAAAAAGGAGTTTCAACCCCATTTTAGTTGAACTGGACATTGACTATACCTGCCTGGTAACCTACTCTGTTCAAGTCTTCCTTACCTCCCTCGTACAATTCAGAGGGAAAATTTGTATCAGCTATTTTGTACATGCAAGTTTTTTAGTAGTTTTAATTCTAGAAAAACCCCATTTTTAAAATAGGATGGAATCTCACCATGTTTTTTGTTTCTCTTTTTTTTTTATTGTTTTAAGTGGGTTGTCTCACTAGAGGAATTGCTAGCTATTTTAAAGATCTTGCAAAAACAAATCATTTTGCAATATGTGTCCATTAACAGTGTCCTACCTATTCCTGTTTTTGACAGCACCATCACACTTGAGCCACTTTTGATATTTGTGAAGAACAAATGTCTGTTAGAAACCACTTTTTTTTAGAATAGAACCTGTAGTATAGCTGCATATTTACAGAAAAATGCCCCCCAAAATTCAAAACATGACCCTTGAGCCACTTTTGACAATTTTGAAGAACAAATGTCTGTTAGAAACATTTTTTAGAATAGGAACTGTAATATTGCTGCATTTCAAAGCAGCATGACCCAAAAAATTTGAAAAAATGACTTCTCAGCCACTGTTAAAAATTGTGAGGGAGAAATGCCACTTAGAAGCCACATTTCTGTTCCAAAGGATTATGATTATAGCTGTATCTCACAGCAACATGACCCCAAAAAATTATAAATATGACTTCTTAGCCACTATTAAAAATTGTGATGGAGAAATGCCACTTAGAAGCCACATTTCTGTTCCAAAGGACTATGATTATAGCTGTATCTCACAGCAACATGACCTCAAAACCATTGACAATGCAAAAAATTCTAAAGATAAAGTAAGTAAATGGAATACGGTTTTGTCATGAAACCTTGGTGTCTTTTACCGTCTCCACACCGCAAAAACAGCAAAATGATCTTTTGGGAACTGAGAATAAAAATTGCAGTAAGAAATTATCTTTTAAAAAAAATTTTTTTTCAAGAGGACCGTTTCTGTTTGAAGAGGAATGTGAAGTAGACCGCAACTAATTGGTGACCTCGGCAATTGGGCCACAACATCATCAGAGATCCATGCCTGATTCATCTTGATGAAAGTCAAACGATCCACATTATCTGTGGAAAGCGGATGTGTCTGTCTGTAATGATTCCTCTAGCTGTGCTGAAGGTCCACTCAGATATGACGCTGGCTGCTGGGCAGGACAACACCTCATGGCGTTTGGGGAGCGAGCTCGGGCCTTTCACCTTTTGGATACCCAGAAGTCGATTGGATCCGGAACACATCCAAAAACATCGGTGTTAAGACGCAGATAGTCGTGCACTATGATCTTAAGCAGGTCTCTGTGTGTTCTATGTGTGCCCTGCATTACATGCGTTGGTGAAGTGGTAAATAAGATTGCCAGAGGTCCCCCCATTAGGCTTCTGCCACATTGGGCCCGCTGCTGCCGTTGCGGCTACTTGGCCTTTACTGCTGTCACGTCGCTGATTTTTGTTCCCCCCGTGACATTTGAAAAACGTGAAGCAGACGAAACAGATGTCTCCAGTTGATTTAATCGCAAGGTCTCCATTTTTCCCGCATTTACTTCTATTTGGTGGGTGGAAGGAAAGTGCTGAGTTTTGTTTTGTACCGGGGATCCAGGAGGGTGGCCACCCAGTAACTGTTGTTCATTTTGATGGCCTTAATGCGAGGATCATGTTGGTGGGAAAAGGAGCACCAAGCACTCATGTGAGAGATGGAGCCTTGATTTCCCAAGCCTCTGGGTCGAGGGGCACTAGCAAACTGATCTTCCTCCTCCGCCTCAAATTCGCGCCAACCTGTTTCCACGGCAGGGACGTCGCTAACGTCGGTGTCCAGGAATACCTCCTCCTCCTCCGCTTCCTCCGGCACAGCTTCAACACAGCCCTGACTTGCCTGAGATGATGCACCCTGAGAGCTGATGCACCGCCTTGCACTAGCCCTGCACCCCGAACCACTGCCTAATGAAGACCGATAATTGTGAAACTGTCGGCCTTGTGGATTCGATGAGAGAAAAGGCTCCGTGTCTGCATCTGTGTCCGTCTCCTCCTCCGTCGCTGGCAGGACCCGTTGTTTCAGAGTGTCCAACGATCGTTCCAGAACTAAGATCACCACAATGCTCATGCTGACAAGGGCATTGTCCGCACTGACCACTTTGGTGGCTTCTTCAAAATGGCAAGGATGGGGCAGACCTCTTTCCCCCTGCCTCCGCTCTCGGGGCTCACACCCCGAGGTCCGCACCGCTTCTTTGTCAGGCCACGTGTCACTTCGTACTACGTAATGGCATTGCGCTGCTGCCACAATCGCTGGAGCATGTGGAGGGTGGAATTCCAGTGTGTTGCCACGTCAACAATGAGACGGTTGACGGGAAGGCTGAGCTGACGTTGCAACGCAGCCAGGCGGGACGAAGCATAGTGCGAGCGGCGGAAATGCAAACTCAGACCTCGATCCTTTTTCAGCAGGCAGTCCAGACCTGGGTAGCGCTTTAGAATTTTCTGGACGACAAGGTTCATGACATGTGCCAGGCAAGGGATGTGCTCCAGCCTACCGATCTTAAGGGCGGGCAGCAGATTTCGACCGTTATCGCACACCACTTTGCCTGGCACAAGGTTCTTGTCACCCAGCCAGGGATCGGTCTCGTTGCGGAGAGCCGTCCACAGCTCCTGACCTGTGTGTGGATGGTCTCCAAGACAGATTAATTTCAACACGGCCTGGTTTCTCTGGGCCCGTGATGCCACCAGAGGACCTTGGAGGAAAGAACCCTGCACCATCCCTGCGGTTTTGAGAGCCACCGTCACCACCAGAGACATCCAACCAGCTCACCCAGTGAGCTGTCACAGAGATATAGCGGCCTTGGCTGTGCTTACTAGGGCCCTGTGTCGGTGGTCAGATGGACTTTTCCAGACACAGATGCAGACAACGCGCTTGAAATTTTAGATGACAACGTGGCTGACCAGGCAGGGGAAAACTTTTCTGGCCCAAAAAAATAACCCGCTTTGGGATCTGGTTTTTGGGGTCAGGCAAGGGGCCCTGCTGGCGGAAACCCCTCTGTGTCCACCCGAGGAAAAAGGAAATTTTTGGG
>JAODAL010031375.1:0-48542 GCA_025379985.1 Phyllomedusa bahiana
AAAAACTCCCCAAACAGGAGGAACTCTGTGCCGTTAGGCCAATGGAGCAAAATGGTCATTTTGGAATGCTGGAGAAGTATACAGTCCATCTGTATCATCTAGCTTTCCAAGAAGGCTGGAATCATCACTGAAGAGCTAAGCAGCAGCAACGAGACTGACTCAGATAATGATTAGGGGACCCGAGAATGCTGATGCAAGAAATCGTGCAACTGTTTTAACTCTGACAGTGAAGATAAAGAATTTGATGGATTGTGGGGGATGAAGTGAACTGAAAAAGTACTGTAAGTGTATTGATTTTTGTTACAACTTCACAAGTTGAGAGAGTTATTGAGAAATGTTTGAATAAAGTTTGGCTTTCGCTCTGAACTTTGTTTCATTTAATGCGCCCTATGTCCGGGCCCTTATAGTCCAGGGCCTAAGTCCGTGTGCCTTATAGTCTGGTGCGACTTATATATGAAAGGCGCTCAATGTTAATGCGCTCAATGTTAATGCGCCTTATAGTCCGGTGCGCCTTATAGTCCGAAAAATACGGTAAAAAAAAAAATCTGCAATTATTTATAAGTGAACCTAAACTATTCCCCCATAAAGTACAACTCGTCTCGAATAAAACGAGGCCTCATCCAACTGCGTCATTGAAAAAATAAAAAAGTTACAACTGATGAAACACAAGGAGGCAAAAACTAGTCATTAAATACTTTTCAGGCTTCCCAGTGAAGAGTGGACCTCCCCACTCTTCACTGGGACATTATGTAGCCTTCTGATGCTGCTGCCATCTCACCACTCAGGTCTTCTCACGCTGCTGCTGTCACCTCTAGGCTGTGTCACCATGTCACTCTCTGTCTTGATGCTGCTGCTGCCGCCGCCACCTCCTCATTATGTCACCTAGCTGCTGCCACCTCAAAATTATGTAATTGTGCCACTCTGCGGCCTGATGCTGCTGCTGTTGCTGCCGCCACCTCCACACTGTGCAATTGTGCCAATCTGTGGCCTACTCATGCTGCTGCCACCTCCACAATCTGTCATTGTGCCACTCTGTGGCCTACTCATGGTGCCGCCACCTCCAAACTATGTCATTGTGCCACTCTGTGGTCTACTCATGCTGCTACCACCTCCACAATCTGTCATTGTGCCACTCTGTAAACTACATATGCTGCTGCCACCTCCATAATCTGTCATTGTGCCACTCTGTAAACTATTTATGCTGCTGCCACCTCCACAATCTGTCATTGTGCCACTCTGTAAATTACTTATGCTGCTGACACCTCCACAATCTGTCATTGTGCCACTCTGTAAACTACTCATGCTGCTGCCACCTCCGCAATCTGTAATTGTGCAACTCTGTAAACTACTCATGCTGCTGCCACCTCCACAATCTGTAATTGTGCCACTCTGTAAACTACTCATGCTGCTGCCACCTCCACAATCTGTCATTGTGCCACTCTGTAAACTACTCATGCTGCTGCCAACTTATCACTCTCTCACTGGACCACCCTGTGGTTTCCTAATGCTGTTTCCGCCCTCCACCACTCTATGACGTGGCCACTATGTTTGGTTTTCCCCTTCTTTTAATCAGTCAGAAGGACTGAAAAGGACAAACCCAACCGATTGTTCCTTCGGAGAAGCCGTAAGGCCAGTATGACATGGTCCTTTGTTTGCATCAGGATGGTCTGATGATTAGGTAGCCAAACACAGAAGACATGCAAATATTCTATTTACTTTTCAGCTCTTTTTTGGATCAACTCCTGTTTCCTCTTGACTTTAGCAATACTGATGGATTATTGACCGACCGAAAGTGGACACTGATGGATCATAGGAAGGGCAATATGATCAGTGACGTCAACACAAAATTATTGCCAACACCCGCTGCACTCTTTCAGTGTTTAACAGGACAGGAACTGTATTTTCAAAGATAGTTCACCACAATAAGAGAAAAAATTAACTCTTTGGCACAGTCAGCAATATCCCAAAAGACTGCACTGGATGTAATGGAGATGTGTGTATGTCAGAAATACACACACTGTATTTTAAAGATAGTTCACCACAATAAGTGAAAAAACACTGTGTAGCTGAAAAGTATTTCACCCCAGCAACTCTAAAATATGAAGTATTTGGCACAGAGTGCAATCTAGTGCCACTGCACAGAGATTCGAGTACATAAGAGACACAGTGGCAAGTGGCTGAATGTAAAATGGATGGCTTATTTAGAGGCCTGTGACATCACAGAAGGTGGCTGGTTGCTGATTGGCTGCATTTCATGTATGTCATGGCATTGAGGGCGTTCCTTTCTCCCATAGTTCTTTGCCCCATGTCACGCCATGTGCTCACTGCCATTTTAGATTTGTTACCACGAATCGCCAGGAAATTCAGCTTTGTTTACAATCAAATTTTTCCTGAAATTCTAAATGAATTCCACTTCGTTAGTATCAATTCACACATCCCTAAACTCTACCCACACGTGTTCCATTGGGTAGAGGTCTAGAGACTGTGGGGGGTCAATCCAGCAACTCTATTTCATCGTCCTTGAACCATTTTATTGCCAATCTTGACATATGTTTCGGGTCGTCATCCTACTGGTTGTCACGGTTGCCCCAGCGACCCTCACACCATGTCAGGCCGCGGGCACACAGTTCGGTCGTGAGCCGCAGTAACTTACCCCTCCGCTCTCCCAATGCTGTGTCTGCCGGTGATTGGCTGTCACTGGATGCTGACCCTATTTAACTCAGCCTTTGCCTGCGAAAAAGTGTTCCTTAGTTTGTATTCTGTTATTCTGTGTACCATACCCATTGTCTCCGTCCCTCAACCACAAACCTTTGCCGCCTATCCAGACCTTTTTTGCCTGTCCCCGACAACAAGCTTGCCTGACGACTTTGTTCCACGCTGCACCTCAGCCGCCACTGCAAAGAAATAACGCCAGGGGTAGTGACCTGTTAGGACTCTGGTGAATACCGGGACCTACGTAGATCCCACCCCCTTGGTGGCTTATACCACCGCTTGATTATTCTGCCGTTACAGTTTAATCTGGCCATGAATCCCGCCAAGGTGTCTCTGCTGAGTATCGCAGACCTCACGTGGTTGCCCTGCAGTCGCAGCAAAACAGACACAACAGCTAAACCAGCTGACTGCCATGAAGCAGCAGCTCCTCACTACTCAGCAGCAGCAGCCGTCTTCTGTGACTCACTCAGTGTCAGCGGTTCCTGTGGTGTCATTACCCAATACTTCCTGCATGTGGAACTTATCAGTCAGTTCCCAGCCGAAAGGTCTAAAGTGGCTTTCATGGTCAGTCTGGTTTATGGGAAAGCCCTGGCTTGGACTACACCTCTCTGGGACAGAGATGATCTTCTTACGGCTAACCTCATTATGTTGCTGTCTGAATTCCGCAGTGTCTTCAAGGAACTGACCCATACATCCATTGCTGAGACTGCTCTGTTGAACCTACACCAAGGCGATTCCTATGTGGGAGAATATGCCGTACAATTTCGCACACTAGTCTCAGAATCATCTTGGAATGACGCAGCCCTTAGAGTGACATGTGGAACTTATGGCAAATCAGTTCCCACCCGAAAGGTCTAAAGTGGCTTTCATGTTCGGTCTGGTTTCCGGGAAAAGCCGTGGCTTGGGCTACACCTTTCTGGGACAGAGATGATCTTCTTATGGCTAACCTCATTACATTGCTGTCTGAATTCCGCAGTGTCTTCAAGGACCCGACACATACATCCTCTGCTGAGACTGCTCTATTGAAGCTACACCAAGGCGATTCCTCTACACCCTGCCCTCGGAGTTGACTTGAAATGACGCAGCCCTTAGAGCTGTGTTCAAGAAGGGTTTCTCAAACAGAGTACAGGATGTGCTGGCTGCACAGGATTCTCTGTCTTCCTTGAGTGACCTAATTTACTTGGCCACTCATATTGACATGTGTTTTTCTGAGAGACAGGAGGAGCTCCATCAGGTACGCAATCTAGTCCAGTCACGCTGTCTATCCCTTCTTGCTCCAGTGTTCCAGAGGCTGCCGCTGCAACTTCCACAGTTTGCCGTTGAGGAACCCATGCAATTGGACAAAGCCCACCTGTCCCAGAAAGAATAGAAGGACAATGGCAGGAGAATCTGAATGTGCCAGTCCTGAGCATTTCTGCAGAAACTTCCCACTACGTTCCCAACATCTGGGAAATGCACACACCTAGGTTATGTGGGAGAGGCGTCCCTAGGTGTGAATAATCCCTCTCCATGTCTGACAATGCCAGTACAGGTCTTGACTGGTTCGGGAGTCTTATTTCAGCCTCCTGCTTTCTTGGACTCGGGATAAGCCCGAAACTTCATAAACGTCTCCTCAGTGACTAAGTATTGCCTCCTGGTGATCCACCTGGGCAAACTTCTGGAGATCTCATCTGTCAGTGAGGAGCTGCTGAGTGACCCCATTCAGTTTCATAATGAAACAGATCTCTTCATGTGGGGGTGTTACACTTTTCCTCGGTAATTCTCATGAACCTTCCGTGGCAGCAGCTCCATGCCGCAATATTTAATTTGAAGACGGGCAAAGTCATCCGCTGGGGACAGGACTGCCAGTCTTGCTGCCTAATGGCACCTCTCCCCTTGTGGCCCACTGCTCTGTTGACATCTCTCAAGCCTCTACCGGGTCTGCCTGCTGCTTATCAGGACTTTGCCCACATTATCCACCTCAGGTGGTGACCTTTCCACCTCAACACCCTTGTGTTGTGAGGCCTATAGACCTGTTTCCGGGTACCAGTCCCTCCCAGGTAA
The DNA here is from genome assembly GCA_025379985.1 of Phyllomedusa bahiana. NCBI lineage: Eukaryota > Metazoa > Chordata > Amphibia > Anura > Hylidae > Phyllomedusa > Phyllomedusa bahiana. The sequence goes on from JAODAL010031375.1 coordinate 4,756, forward strand.
GGGTCTGCCCGTGGTCTGTACCTGAGACTCAGGCCATGACGGCCTACATACAAGAGAACCTACAGAAGGGGTTTATCTGCAAGTCTTCCTCTCCAGCCGGTGCTGGGTTCTTCTTCGTAGAGAAAAAGGACAGCGTTATAGAACCCCCCACCTGCTTAGAGCCCCTCCTTCCAGAAAACCGGACCGTGGGAGCGTTGATGTTATCTTGAGGCTCCCAGGACCTCTCCTCGGGTCCGAAGCCCTTCCAATCCACAAGGTAGTAGGTTTTGCCTCTGGAACGCTTCATGTCCAGGATTTCCTTTACTTCATAGATATCTTTGGTATTAGGAGGTGCGGCAACAGGAGCCACCTTGTGCGAATACCGGTTGAGAATCAGCGGTTTCAGGAGAGACACATGAAATGAGTTGGGGATTCGGAGAGAGAGAGGTAGGCGGAGTTTGTAGGACACCAGGTTGATCTGTCGTAGAACACTGAAAGGACCAAGATAGCGTGGTGCAAATTTTAAACTAGGCACTTGTAGGCGGATGTGCTTGGAGGAGAGCCAAACTTTATCCCCAGATTGGTAAGTAGGAGGTGCTCTGAGATTCTTGCCAGCTTGTGCCTTACACCTGGTGACCGCACGACACAAATTTTGATGGGTGAGTCGCCAAATGTGAGAAAAGTCCCATACTAGGGTGTTGGCAGCAGGAGCTTCTGAAGAGGCAGACAGTGGCAGAGGAAGACGAGGATGTTGACCAAACACCACATAGAAAGGAGACTCCCCTGAGGACTCGCTAGAATGGTTGTTGTAGGCAATCTCAGCCCAGGGAAGCAGAGAGACCCAATCGTCTTGCCGAGCTGAAATAAATTGCCGCAGGTAGTTCACCAGGACCTGGTTGAATCGCTCCACTTGGCCATTAGACTGTGAGTGATATGCAGACGAGAAATCCAATTTAATTCCCAGCAGAGAGCACAAGGCACGCTAGAAGCAAGATGTGAAATGTATTCCTCTAACAAAGATGATGTTAGAAGGCATCCCATGTAAACGAAAGATGTGTTGTACGAACAATGAAGCCAGTTGCGGAGCTGAAGGAAGACCTGACAGGGGTGTAAAATGTGCCATCTTGGAGAAATGGTCCACCTCGACCCAGACAACCGAACACCCCTTGGAGGACGGAAGATCAGTCACAAAGTCCATAGTGATGTGGCTCCATGGTACTTTGGCACCGATAAAGACAACAGGTAACCAGCAGTTTGGAGACAAAAACTCATACTCCGGGCACAGTTTGGGCAAGCAGCCACAAACTCCTTGATGTCCTATGAGAGGGAGGGCCACTAGTAGTGACGTGCGATAAAGTGAAGAGATTTACGATATCCAGCATGGCCAGCCACTTTGGAAGCATGACCCCAGGACAGAATGCGTTTCCTTAAGGCTAGTCGCACGAATGTCCTACCAGGCGGAATTTATCGCAACTTTACAGATGCCGCATAGACGAGACGTTCAGGAGGGATCAGGTACTGTGGTTCAGACTCTGAGTCAGAGGTATCTGTGGACCGGGACAGAGCATAAGCCTTGAGGTTCTTTGCGGCAGGCCTGAAATGGAGAGTGAAGTTGAAATGAATAATGACCAGCGAGCCTGGCAAGGATTCAAACTTTGAGCCGTCTGTAGGTATAGCTGTGGTTCGTGTAGATGGTCACAGGATGTAGAGCATCCTCCAAAAGATGCCGCCATTCGCCCAAGTCCAGTTTGATCGCCAGCAGTTCCCTGTCCCCAATGGAGTAGTTCTTCTTGGCATGCGAAAAGTTCTCAGAGAAGAAACCACAGGTAACAAATTTGCCGTTGACATTCTTTTGCAGAAGGATGGCTCCAGCTCCTACCGACGAGGTATCGACTTCCAGAAAGAAGGGTCTCTCTGGATCCGGGCGTTGAAGAACAGAGGCGGAGGCAAATGTTGACTTTAACTGAGCAAAGGCTTCTTCAGCCTCAGGAGCCAATAAACGAGGGTTACTGCCTTTCTTAGTGAGAGCGACAATAGGAGCTATGAGAGTGGAGAAATGCGGAATAAATTGGCGGTAGTATTTGGAGAAACCGATGAACCGCTGGATAGCTTGGAGACTGACAGGGCGGGGCCAGTTTAATACTGCTGAAGACTTTTCCGGGTACATTAGAAGACCTTGTGCGGAGATGATGTACCCCAGGAATGGCAAACTGGTCCGTTCAAATAGGCACTTCTCCAACTTGACATAGAGATGGTTCTGTCTAAGACGAGTGAGTACCAGACGAACATGAGCCCGATGGGATTATAGATCAGGAGAGTAGATTAAGATATCGTCTAGGTAGACAAGAACACAGTGGTAGAGGAGGTCTCGGAAGATGTCATTCACGAACTCCTGGAATACAGCGGGGGCATTGCAAAGGCCAAAAGGCATGACCAGATATTCCGGATGTTAAAAGTGGTCTTCTACTCGTCCCCCTCGCATATTCAGATCAGGTTGTAGGCACCTAGAAGTTCGAGTTTGGAGAAGACAGTAGCACCCCGGATCCTATCAAAGAGTTCGGAAATCAATGGCAGTGGGTAACGATTCTTGATAGTTATCTTATTGAGTCCTCGATAGTCAATACAAGGCCGCAAAGACCCATCCTTCTTCTCGACAAAAAAGAAGCCGGCCCCCACGGGAGAGGATGATTTACGGATGAAGCCCTTTTCCAGTTTCTCCTTAATATACGCCAACATACTGTAGCCTCAGTTTCAGACCAAGACAAGGGGTACACTCTACCCCGGGGAGGCGTAAATCCTGGCTGCAGCTCTATACAGCAATTGTAGGGCCGATGAGGAGGAAGAAATTCTGCCTGTTTCTTGCAGAACACATCTGCAAATTCCCGATAGTGAGCAGGAAGGCCTGGTGGAGCTGGAACGGCTGGAAGGAGGGTCGAGGTACCCACTAAACGGGGAGGACGTGGTACCGACATGCAAGTAGAGTGGCACCGAGTGCCCCACCGAGTGACTTCCTCCTTTTTCCAGTGTATGTTGGGACTGTGGTCCTGCAACCAAGGGAGCCCCAGGAGGAGAGTACTAGAGGAGCATGGCAAGACAAGGAAGGAGATCTTTTCCTGATGTAGTACTCTTACATGCAAGTTAAGGGGTTGCGTGCGGTGCCGGATGGTACAGGAGAGAACTTCTCCATTCACAGATGAGACAGAGAGAGGCTTGTCCAAGGGAATCACAGGCAGCCGGTACCTATGCACAAGAGCAGGATGGATGAAGTTGCCCGCCGTTCCAGATTCCACGAAGGCAGCAACCCGAAGACAGGAATCGGAGGGAAGCATTAGACTAACCATCATGGTCAATGGCGGACAGGAAAGTTCCGCGCCCAGGTTCGCCTCTCCCACGAAGCCTAGGCTCTGTAGTTTCCCGGATAAAGCGGGCACTCGCTACGCGGGTGATCTTGGGCACCGCAATAGAGGCAGAGCCATTGGTTATGCCTGCGAGTCTTCTCCTCCTCCGACAGGTGGGCCCTATCAACGTGCATGGGCTCGTCCCGATTAGACACCGACACAGGCTGAAGAGGTCACTGGAAAGTGGGTGCGAGACGAGGGCTCCTGCGGGGGCGATAACTCTCGCGTTGAAGCCAAATCTCCTGTTGACATTCCGAGAACCAGATATCGATGCGGGTGGCCAAGGTGATGAGGTCGTCCAGGCTGGTGGGCAGATCACGCCCCGCTAGTTCATCCTTAATACGATCGGCCAAACTCTCCCAGAAGGTTGCGACCAGGGCCTCGTTGTTCCAGGACAAATCCGAAGATAACGTCCGGAATTGTACAGCATACTGTCCCACCGAGGAGTCACCCTGTCGGAGTCGAAGAAGAAGTAGCGAGGTGGTAACGGCAGGTGCAGGGAGAAACTGCTAGATGTGGCAGGACCTGGAGCGGGAACCAGAATGGAGCCAGGAGCCAGGGCCATAGGTGGTTCTGGGAGATGAGCCGCAAGGTTCTGGAGCATCACTAAGAGTTGCTCTTGATGGGTGCCCTGGCTTGTGATTTCAGCAACGAGGCTCTCTGTGTCTGGTAACGGTTGATCGACGGGATCCATGGCCCAGTTGTATAGTCAGGACCGCTCAGTGAGTGGGAAGTGGATCCTTCGGTCACCGCGAGGAGTTGGCGTACCCTACGTCGGGGAGTGGAGTCTAAGGGGCCCCTTTGTTTTCACGGGAGCCCGCCTCAAGACAGGACCTGCTTTGCTGCAGGGAATCCCCAGGTCACTACCCCCGACGCAGGACCCAGCGGTGACAGCCGAAGCAGGTAGCGTAGGTACAGGGCCGACTGGAGCGTGGAACTGGAGTAAGCAGGACACCGGAGCGTAGAACCAGAGTAGGCAGGACTGGCAGAGCAGGACTGGCAAAGCAGGACTGGCAAGGCAGGGACGGAAACGTAACATCAATGGAACCATCAGAGAGGACGCTTAAGGAGCGCACAAAGTCGTTACTCAGACAGGGACACCAACAACTGGGCGCCGACGCCAGGAAGGGGTATCCTTAAAAAGCCGTGCCCCAAGGCCAAAAGTGGAAAAGAGAACGCCTATACATACTGGCCCTTTAAATCCAAGAAGGCAGCTCGCGCACCCCTAGTGGCCAGCCGGGACATCGCAGGCAGAAGCAGGGACCGCCGCATGCCGCCAAAGGAGGAAGCAGGACGTGGCCTGGGGAGTAGCAGCGCAGCGCATGCCGGGGCTGGCTGTGCCTGGGGTCGGGCGCCCGGTGCTTGGCACGGGAGGCGCCGAGCATTACAGGGTCACTGCTCTCTTGTTGTGGGCACCCCAGTTGATTTCTCGTTTTTATTGGTGGCCAGATGTCACTAAGGATATTAAAGAATTTGTGGAATTGCGTACCACGTGTGCCCACAACATGATACCCTGTATCAAGTCTGCAGGACTGCTGCATCCCTTGCCAACCCCAAAGAACCCATGGACCCACATAGCCATGGACTTTATAACAAACCTACCACCCTCGTACAATAATACTGTTGTGTAGGTAGTCACTGACTGCTTCTCTAAAATGTCACATTTCATACCGATGCCTGGTTTACAATCTGCTCCATGCCTCACCAGCCTCTTTGTTGAGCACATTCTCCGCCTACATGGATTACCCCAAGATATAGTGTCGGACTGGGGAGTCCAATTTGTATCAAACTTCTGGTGTGCCCTTTGCTTACAGCTACAGATTAAATTGGATTTCTCCTCGGCTTCTCATCCACAGTCAAATGGGCAAGTAGAGAGGTTTCAACCAAGTCTTGGTCAACTACCTTCGCCATTTTGTTTCTGCACATCAGCATGATTGGTCCAGTTTGCTTTCATGGGCTGAGTTCTCTTATAATTCCCTAGATTCAGAGTCTGCCGGTGCCTGTCCATTCTTCATAGTATATGGACAACATGCCCGCCCACCTCTCCCTCTGTTCTTACTTACCGATGTCTCCGTGGCCATAGATAATCTCTACAACAGTCTTTTGCCCAAAAGAAGGTCTCCCCTGTCCTTCACTCCTGGTGACAAAGTCTGATTGTCTTCAAAATATATTCATCTGCAGATCCCCAGCTACAAACTTGGGCCCTGGTTCTTAGGTCCTTTTGAGGTGCTAAAAAAGATAAACCCTATTACCTATAAACTCCAGCTTCCTCACACTATGTGTGTCCCAAACTCCTTCCACGTCTCCCTGCTCAAACCAGTGGTCTTGACTTGTTTCATTTGGACAGTCGCCTCTCCTTCCCCTGAAACTGATACCACCAGCGTCTATGCCGTAAGAGAAGTTCCGGCCATAAAGACGATTCTGGGGAGGCAATAATTCCTTATCGACTGGAAGGAAGTCAGAGAACATCTTGGACCATAAGTTGCTCCTGAAATTTTTTCAGGACAGAAAGCAGGGGAGGCCAAAGGGGAGGCGGTACTGTCATGGGTGCCCCCGTGACCCTCCCACCGGGTCTTGGGTGCGCCCGAATCCCTGCTGCGAGTGGTGTTGCGACCCGCATGTTGGGCCACGGGCACACTCACAGTTTGGTTCCCAGCCGCAGTTACTTACCTCTCCCTGTCCCAGCGCTGTTTAAATTGGATGATGACCCTATTCAACCCAGCCTTTTCCTCTTACCCCTTGCCAGATTAATAGGGCCCTGTGCCTTGCGAGTAAGTGTTCCTTAGTCTGTATTTTGTGTATCGTACGTGTTGCCTCCATTCCTCAATCATGGACCTTTGCTGCCTGTCCGGACCTTCTTGCCTGTCCCCGACTACGAGCTTGCCTGACGATTTTGTACCACGCTGCACCTTGGCTGCCACCGCAGGCAAGTCACGCCAGGGGTAGCAACCAGATCATCTGTCTGGACGTCCACCTCTTGGTTTTTTGAATGAATGGATAGACTGCATTTTGGATTCTTTCAGCTGTCATGGCCTCACAGGATGCAGTTTGGCAATTTTCTTTTTCCTTGATTCAAACCAGTGACCTTTTGCTTGGGAATCAACCTAATAACACACCGAGCTATTAGGGAGTATAAGAACAGGTGTAACGGTTCGCAGTAGTGGATCCACTGGATCACCGCAGGTGATGATGAGGCCTGGCCAGGGAGCGGAATCTAAGTGGGTCCCGGTTTTCACCAGAGAGTCTACCAGGTCGTTACCCCTGACGTGACTTGCTTGCGGTGGCAGCCGAGGTGTGGAGTGGTACAGAATCGTAAGGCAGGCTCGTAGTCAAGGACAGGCAATAAGGTCAGGGCAGGCGGCAAAGGTTCGTGGTTGAGGGATGGAGGCAAGAAGGTATGGTACACGGTAATCAGAACTAGACTCAGGAAACGCTTTCTCAGTAGGCGAGCAGGGTAACCAGGAAGAGGCAGGCTTAAATAGGGGCAGCGGCTGGCAATAATAAATTACCGGTGCGCTGGCCCTTTAAATTTAACACTGTTGGCGCACGCGCGCCCTACGGGGCGGGGCCATGCGCACCGCGGGACGGAGACTACAGCAGGAGCATGGCCAGGTAAATTTACAGGGGAACCTCTTGGGGAATGAGCGTCGCTCAGTAGCGGGACACAGATGCGCCTGCGACCTGGGATGGGGGTTGCAGGGGCATCCGTGACAACAGGTTATAATTTGTAGTATACAAGAAGAAAAAGATTGCTCCGCTACTGGGAGCAAAACAGTAACAATGCAGTTATATGATAAGAGTCTGCTTAACTAAGCAGATGCTAAATAGTTACAAGTCAAATTTATGTATGAGATAGCCAAGATGATTGTCTATAAAATGCTGGTAGTCTCACGTTCAAAGCTATAGTAGATGGTGAGATATGGAGCCTGAAAGTCACAAGTTCAAAACATTGTTTCCCTTTTGCTTGACACTGTATTTATTTATTTAAGTTAACATTTAATTCCCCTACAGACCAGCTTGTCCTATATATAGCAGTAGTAATGTACTGCTATATACAGGCATTCCATTTATTACCATTAACCCCTTTCTGGCAGCTGGCCATACATTTTTCTCTCTTAATTTTTATCTTACCTACCTTTTCCATGTACATAGACATACAGTATGGGTACAGCCACACACCATATGTTAAATGCCGGTAAGATTCTGTTTAAGAATCTGGCAGATATTTTATCGTCCTTTCAAGGTTCTATTTTTGACGGTTCTGTCCGTGGATCGTGGATTCGTCCGTCCCTCATAACCATTGAACTGCACACCTTCCGCCTCAAAACCAGGCGGAAGATTGTGCATGCTGCAAGTAGCTCCAGTCAGGGCTGGGACGACGGGTAGGCAGAGGTAGGTGATCGCCTAGGGCGCCTACCTCTGCCTGTCCCTAAGGGGCGCAGTCAAGGGCCCCGAAATCGCCGGGCTCCAGGCCACTGCCGTGGGCCTGAAGCGCTGGGGGTCTCCTTGAGGGCTTCTGCGGAGCACAGAGCGAGCGCTCCCTGCTCCGCAGACAGTGTCGGGCCCGCTCACCGGAGGATCGTTGGATCCTCCGGTGAGCCACGGGTCTGACACAGTGGGGCCGCCGGGTCCTCATAGCGCTGAGGACCCGCCGCGGCTCCGTGCGGCTCAGCTGGCAGTGTCGCGATGAAGTGATGTCATCGCAACGCTGCCTCTCCTCAGGCGCACAGCGCGTCATAGGCCGTGCGCCCGAGGAGCTGCCGGAGGAGTGTCCCGACGCTGGAGGCGGGGCCCGAAGAGCAGCGCGCGCCCGGGGAGCAGGTAATTATGAATATTGTTATTTTTAACTGCTGAGTGCCGCTGTAAACCTGCCTGAGCCCCTGTATACCTGCCTGTATACCTGCCTGACCCCCTGTATACCTGCCTGTATACCTGCCTGAGCCCCTGAATACCTGCCTTTGTACCTGCCTGACCCCCTGTATACCTGCCTGTTTACCTGTCCGAGCCCCTGTATACCTGCCTGTATACCTGCCTGACCCCCTGTATACCTGCCTGTATACCTGCCCGAGCCCCTGTATACCTGCCTGTATACCTACCTGAGCCCCTATATACCTGCTTGTATACCTGCCTGAGCCCCTCTATACCTGCCTGTATACCTGCCTGAGCCCCTATATACCTGCCTTTATACCTGCCCGAGCCCCTGTATACCTGCCTGTATACCTGCCTGAGCCCCTATATGCCTGCCTGTATACCTGCCCGAGCCCCTGTATACCTGCCTGTATACCTGCCTGACCCCTGTATACCTGCCTGTATACCTGTCTGAGCCCCTGTATACCTGCCTGTATACCTGCCTGAGCCCCTATATACCTGCCTGTATACCTGCCTGAGCCCCTGTATACATGCCTGAGCCCCTGTTTACCTGCCTGAGCCCCTGTATACCTGCCTGTATATCTGCCTGTATACCTGCCTGAGCCCCTATATACCTGCCTGTATACCTGCCTGAGCCCCTGTATACCTGCCTGTATACCTGCCTGAGCCCCTGTATACCTGCCTGTATACCTGCCTGAGCGTCTATATGCCTGCTTGAGCCCCTGTATACCTGCTGAGTGCCCCTGTATACCTGCCTGAGCCCCTGTATACCTGCCTGAGCCCCTATATACCTGCCTGAGCCCCTGTATACCTGCCTGAGCCCCTTTTTACCTGCCTGACCCCTGTATACCTGCTGAGTGCCCCTGTAAACCTGCCTGAGCCCCTGTATACCTGCTGAGTGCCCCTGTATACCTGCCTGAGCTCCTATATACCTGTCTGAGCCCCTGTATACCTGGTGAGTGCCCCTGTATACCTGCCTGAGCCCCTGCATACCTACCTGAGCCCCTATATACCTGTCTGAGCCCCTGTATACCTGCCTGAGCCCCTATATACCTGCCTGAGCCCCTGTATACCTGCCTGAGCCCCTATATACCTGCCTGAGCCCATGTATACCTGCCTGAGCCCCTATATACCTGCCTGAGCCCCGGTTTACCTGCCTGAGCCCCTATTTACCTGCCTGAGCCCCTGTATACCTGCCTGAGCCCCTATATACTGCCTGAGCCCCTGTTTTCCTGCCTGAGCCCCTATATACTTGCTGAGGGACCCTGTATACCTGCATGAGCCCCTATATACCTGCCTGAGCCCCTATATACCTGCTGAGTGCCCCTGTATACCTGCCTGAGCCCCTGTATACCTGCTGTGTGCCCCTGTATACCTGCTGAGTGCCCCTGTATACCTGCTGAGTGCCCCTATATACCTGCCTGTGCCCCTTTATACCTGCTGTGTGCCCCTATATACCTGCTGTGTGCCCCTATATACCTGCTGAGTGCCCCTGTATACCTGCTGAGTGCCCCTATATACCTGCTGAGTGCCCCTGTATACCTGCTGAGTGCCCGTATATACCTATATATGCCTGAGTGCCCCTAGCTATATACCTGCCTGAGAGTGCCGCTAGCTATATACCTGCTGAGAGTGCCTCTAGCTATATACCTGCTGATAGTGCTCCTAGCTATATACCTGCCTGAGAGTGCCCCTAGCTATATACCTGCTGAGAGTGCCCCTAGCTATATACCTGCCTGAGAGTGCCCCTATATACCTGCCTGAGAATGCCCCTAGATATATACCTGCCTGACAGTGCCCCTATATACCAGCGGAGAGTGCCCCTAGCTATATACGTACCTGAGAGTGCCCCTATATAGCTGCGTTAGTGCCCCTATATCTATATACCTGCCTGAGAGTGACCTTATATCAATATACCTGCCTGAGTGACCCTATATTTATATAACTGCCTGTCTGAGGGGACAATATATATATACCTGCCTAACTGATGGGGACCTATATATACCTGTCTAACTGCAGGGACTTATATAGCTTCATATCTGAGGGGACGTATATACCTGTCTAACTGAGGGGACTTATATACCTATAAGTAAGGAGTTGCTGGAAATGTGAGGATTCTAAGATATTTGTTTCCAAATCTGCAGGGACGAGTATTGGCCGGGAGCAATCAGCATGAAGGTGAGAACCGGATGGAGAAGAGAAGGGAAAGTGAACGACGCTGATCAGAAAAGACGTCTCCGGTGAGTTACTAAATGTAACTGCAGTGTAATCACTTATATGTCTGCAGAGTCTACATACAACTAGTATCTACCACTATCTGGTCACTGTATGGCGGTGGTATATGTCTTCAGAGCCTGTGTACAGCTGATAGTCACATGTGGGGGTCGCGTTCGGTCAGGGTCTGGCAGAATTATTTGAACCTTAAGTAGTAATAGTTTTGGGTCTTGGTTTTGTAGGAGTGTTTTTAGTAACAATCATTCGTCCGGTAGATTTGCTCCATGTATCGGTGGATTATTCGGTGACTGTTATTTGTAATGTATTACACTGTCATACGGAGGGGAGCGATTTTGAAAAAGCTAATTTGTCATTGTGCAGTGACTGCTGAGGAGATGGACGGGAGCTATGTGGAATATGCAGAAAGTTAGTGACAGGACCTGGTGCAGGGGCGAGATTTGTGGTTCCAAGAATTTTGTTTGCCAAGCCATGATTGATTCAGGAGCCGCTGTTAGTTTAATTAGTATGGCTATGGCTGAAGCCCTAAGTTTAGAATTAATTTCGTTGTGTTCTCCCTTCTTGGTTTCAGGTTCAGATTCTACCCCCCCCTAACTGAGGGAAGAATAGAATACCATACTAATGAAATAACCTTGAACGTGGGGTGCTTGCATACTGAACAACTTTCCTTTTTTGTCATGGAGAGACTCACTACGGACATTATTTTGGGCTTGCCATGGCTATGCCTCCATAATCCTGTGTTCGACTGGAGGACCGCCGAGTTGGTCAAATGGGGAGACTCATGTGGTTCTCACTTAAAGATTGTTTAGTCCTTGGTGTGCTCTATAAATAGTGATCACGATATTCCCGAATTTATCTCAACCTGATCCAGATCAGAGAAGGGGACGAGTGGAAGACGGCCTTTAATACACCTGAAGGGCACTTTGAATACCTTGTTTCAGTGCCTTGCGAAAGTATTCGGCCCCCTTGAACTTTTCAACCTTTTGCCACTTTTCAGGATTCAAACATAAAGATATAAAATTTTATTTTTTTTGTGAAGAATCAACAACAAGTGGGACACAATTGTGAAGTAGAATGAAATTTATTGGATATTTTAAACTTTTGTAAAAAATAAAAAACTGAAAAGTGGGGCGTGCAAAATTATTCGGCCTCTTTAATTTCAGTGCAGCAAACTCACTCCAGAAGTTCAGTGAGGATCTATGAATGATCCAATGTTCTCCTCAATGACTGATGATGACGAATATAATCCACCTGTGTGTAATGAAGTCTCCGTATAAATGCGCCTGCTCTGTGATAGTATCAGGGTTCTGTTTAAAGTGCAGAGAGCATCATGAAGACCAAGGAACACACCAGGCAGGTCCGTGATACTGTTGTGGAGAAGTTTAATGCCAGATTTGGATACAAAAAGATTTCCCAAACTTTAAACATCCCAAGGAGCAGTGAGCAAGCGATCATATTGAAATGGAAGGAGTATCAGACCCTGCAAATCTACCAAGACCCGGCCGTCCCTCTAAACTTTCATCTCAAACAAGGAGAAGACTGATCAGAGATGCAGCCAAGAGGCCCATGATGACTCTGGATGAACTGCAGAGATCTACAGCTGAGGTGGGAGAGTCGGTCCATAGGACAACAATCAGTCACTGCACAAATCTGGCCTTTATGCAAGAGGCAAGAAGAAGCCATTTCTCAGAGATCCATAAAAAGTCTCGTTTAAAGTTTGCCACAAGCCGCCTGGGAGACGCCAAACCTGTGGAAGAAGGGGCCGCCTGGGAGAGACCAAACATGTGGAAGAAGGGGCCGCCTGGGAGACACCAAACATGTGGAAGAAGGGCCGCCTGGAAGACACCACACATGTGGAAGAAGGGGCCGCCTGGGAGACACCAAACATGTGGAAGAAGGGCCGCCTGGGAGACACCAAACATGTGGAAGAAGGGGCTCTGCTCAGATGAATCCAAAATTGAACCTTTTGGCCACAATGCAAAATGATATGTTTGGCGTAAAAGCAACACAGCTCATCACCCTGAACACACCTGTAACGGCTAGGTAGTGGATCCACTGGACCACCGCAAGTGATGGCAACAACCGCGCCAGGGAGCGGAGTCTAAGTAGGTCCCGGTATTCACCAGAGCCCGCCGCAAAGCGGGACGGACTTGCTGCGGCGGGATTCTACCAGGTCGCTACCCCTGACGCGGCGGGCTTGCGGTGGCGGCTGAGGTTCAGCGAGGTACAGAATCATAAGCCAAGAATCGAAGTCGTGGGCAGGAAGGAAGGTCAGGGCAGGCGGCAGAGGTTCGTGGTCGTGGACAGGCAGGAAGGTCAGGGCAGGCGGCAGAGGTTCGGAGTTGAGAAACGTAGCAAGAGGTCTGGTACATGGCAAGGCAAGAACACACTTAAAGAATGCTTTGTCTAGGGCACGAGGCAACATCGCTCCAGCAGGGAAGCACTGTGGGTCGAACCATTCTATAGTTGCAGCGCCCGGCAATTAGCCAATTACCGGCGCGCTGGCCCTTTAAATTTACAAGAAAGAGCGCACGCGCGCCCTAGGGAGCGGGCGCGCGTTCCCCGGCTGGCAGAGGACGCGGACGGGACAGGCACGTGGAGTGGTGAGTACAGAGGGCGAGTGCGCCCGCTGCTCGTCCCGCAGCCAGTGGCGCTACCCGTCCCCGGCAGGCACCCTGGGGAGAGGGCACGGGTGCACCTTTGGCCCACGGGCCGGAGCGTGGCGCTGCCCGCTACAGTACCCACCCCCCCCCTTAGGTCTCCCCCTCTTCTTAGGCTGAAGGGACCTGCAAATAAGATATTGGTTCAAAATGTTAGATTCCGGTTCCCAAGATCTCTCCTCAGGGCCGAAGCCTTTCCAATGGACTACAAAAAAACCGCTTACCCCAGACTGTCTTCATGGCTAAGATGTCCTTCACTTCAAACACATCAGAAGACTCTACCACCGGAGACGGAGACACACTTCTCTGAGAGAACCAGTTCAAGACCAGGGGCTTTAGTAGGGAGAAATGGAAGGCGTTCGGAATCCTGAGAGATGGGGGTAGACAGAGCTTGTAGGACACCGGGTTCAGCTGCCGAAGTACTCTGAAGGGCCCCAGAAACCGTGGGCCCAATTTATAGCAGGGAATCTTGAGGTGTACGTATCTGGAAGAGAGCCACACCTTGTCCCCTGGGAGGAATGTAGAACAAGGTCTCCTTCTCTTGTTAGCCTGGGTCTTCATGCGGGCTGAAGCCTGGAGTAAGGCATGTCGGGTCTCCCGCCAAACGGCCTTGATATCCCGAACTTGTTTGTCCACAGCGGGGTGGGGAGGGGAGGGCATGGGTGACGACCATAGACCACAAAGAATGGAGAAACACCTGTAGCATCAGAGACCCGATGGTTGTAGGAGAACTCAGCCCATGAAAGCAGCTCGGACCAATTGTCCTGTTGACCGGATACAAATTGACGCAGGTATTCCCCCAAGATCTGATTTACTCTCTCCACTTGTCCATTTGTCTGGGGATGATAGGCAGAAGAGAAGTCCAACTTGACTTGCAAGCGAGAACACAGGGCACGTCAAAACCTGGAGACAAATTGGACGCCCCGATCGAAGACGATGTGCGAGGGTAACCCATGCAGACGAAATATGTGATGGAAGAAATGGCCGGAAAATTGAGGAGCTGAAGGAAGACCAGGAAGGGCCACGAAGTGGGACATCTTCGAGAATCGGTCTGTGACCACCCAGATGACAGAATTCCCTGAAGAAGAAGGAAGGTCCGTGATGAAATCCATGCCAATATGTGTCCATGGGGACTCCGGAACGGGTAGAGGGACTAAGAGACCCTCGGGCCGATGGCGTGGGACCTTGTTCCGGGCACACGAGGCACAGAAGAGAACAAAATCCTGGAGCAGAGTAGGCCACCAGTAGTGCCGTGAGATAATAGCGTAGGATGTCCGTATGCCGGAGTGACCGGCCAGAAGGGAACAATGCCCCCATTCCAGAATTTTCCTCCTAAGTGCGGGATGTACGTAGGTTTTGCCCGGTGGGACACTACGAAGATCTGCAGGGGCCACATGGACCAGCCGTCCAGGGTCAATGATATGCTTAGATACAGGTTCTTCTCCGGTAACGTCAGAAGCACGGGAGAGTGCGTCCGCCTTGACTTTTTTTCTCGGTTTGAAGGAAGTGGATCTTGAAGTCAAAACGGGAGAAAAAGAGGGACCACCTGGCCTGGCGAGGATTTAAACATTGGGATTTAAACATTGGGCCGTCTGGAGGTACTGAAGGTTCTTGTGGTCCGTGAAGACGTCAAATGGGTGTCGAGCTCCCTCCAGTAGATGTCGCCATTCTTCTAGAGCCAATTTGATGGCCAACAGTTCCCGATCTCCGATGGCATAATTACGTTTCTGCCGGTGAAAAGGGAAATTAGAAAAGATCCCGAAATGTGAGCGTCTTGCCTTTGGGGGCCCCTTCGATGGGGAATCCGCCCCCGCTCTCAAAGAAAAAGGCATCCACCTCTAGGAGAAGGGTCTCTCCGGATCGGGGCGGACCAAGATAGATGCGGAGGAAAACGCAGCCCCTTCAGTTTGGAGAATGCTTTCTTCGGCTACCCGGAGGCCAACAAATTTTGGGTTTGCGTTTTTCCTCGTGAGAGCCACGATGGGAGCCACCAGTGTGGAGAAAAGGGGAATGAATTGCCGGTAGTAATTGGCGAACCCCTCGGAAGCGTTGTATCGCCCGAAGACCGACAGGACGTGGCCACTGTTGGATCGCAGAGAGTTTAGCTGGGTCTATCTGTAGACCCCAATCGGAGACTATATACCCAAGGAACAGAAGGCTGGCCTGGTGGAACCGACACTTCTCCAGCTTTGGGAATACTGTCGGTGGTTCCGCAAACGTCGCAGAAACCCGGCGCACCTCAAGCCGATGAGAATGAATGTTGGGAGAGAAAATTAGGATATCGTCCAAAATATACTTTGACGCAGGGTGTAAAGCAAATCCCTGAAGACATCATTCACAAATTCCTGAAATACAGCTGGAGCGTTGCATAGGCCAAAGGGCATCACAAGGGATTCCCAAAATGCCCGTCACGAGTATTAAATGCCGTTTTCCATTGTCCCCCTCTCAAATTCTGATGAGGTTTTAGGCCCCCGTAGGTCCAATTTAGAAAAAACACCTTCGTCCCAGAGTCGATCGAGAGCTCGGAGATCCCGCGGTAGGGGATAGCGATTCTTCACCGTGATTTTGTTTAGTCCTCTGTAATCTATGCACGGACGAAGTGAGCCATCTTTTTTCTGTACAAAGAAGAACCCGGCACCGGCTGGAGAGGAGGATTTACGAATAAAACCTTTCTGCAGGTTCTCCTGTATATAGGCCGACATGACCTGAGTCTCAGGAACGGACAGCGGGTAGACCCTTCTCCGCGGGGGGCTGGTACCGGGAAGGAGGTCAATCGAGCAGTCATAAGCGTCTCAGCCTGTTTCTCCGAGAATACGTCCCCAAAGTCCTGGTACTCCGCTGACAGGCCTGGCAGGGACTTAAAGGATGACGGTGGAGAAGATGTGGGCACCGGACGTGGTGCCACCAAACAGAGGTCCTGGCACTCCGTTCCCCAACGCAGGACCTTGCCTGTCTTCCAATAAAGCGTGACGTTGCAGCCAGGGTAGCCCCAACAGGATCGCTGATGAAGCACTTGGCAGAACGTGAAACGAAGATCTATCACACCTTTTGCAAGACCTCCGCTACACGGAGGGGACACTGCCGAGAAATGAATTGAATGCAGATCCAGCTCAGAAGCTCCCCTAGCGTGAACAAGAAGAGATAACGCAGGGGCTTCATCCAGGCGGATCCACTGGCAGGTGGTAACGTGACACACCAAAAGAAGCATTAATGAAGTTTCCAGCAGAGCGATTCCAAGGAAGGCAGAGACCCAGAGAGTCACGATAGTCTGATTCCATCCGTCGTTTGACCTCCACGTGTGCAACCTTCAAACGTGGAGAGGAGGAGAATTAGGTGCGAGCATTTCCACGAACACTGGGAGGCGCTGCGGACAGCCCGGACTGCTGAAATGAATCCGGACTGGCACATAGATGCAAAGATTCTCCACGCCTCGCTCTTGGAACAGCGCCAATTGGGACCCTGATCCCACCTGCATAGGTTCCATCACGTTGGTGACCTGTGGAGTGGCAGGCAGGAGATCGCATGTGAAAGACAAGGGAGCCAGACGAGGCAGTCGGACAGAGTGTCGTGCCGAAGTTCACGTTACCCTGGCTGATGCTTCCTCCTGTCTCTCCGTGAAACGCACGGTCAATGCGGGCTAGGCACAGAGTGGAATGACGTTCGACAGAGTAAGATGGAACTCTCTGTCGCAGCAAGTACGGGCCGTTCAACCGTGCAGGACAAGGACCTATGTCTCTTGTAATAGTCGCCCGAGGGCGTCATCTCCCCGACGAAGAGCAGTTCCAATGCGAACAGACTCGAGCACGCTAGGGTGAGGAACTCGACAGCATAGTCGCTACGGGGAGTCCCCTTGATGAAGGTTCCATGATCGCCGTCTTGGCAGAAAGACGCACAGCAAGCTGGCGTCCATCGGAAACGCTACCACGGAATTCAGAGAGGAAGGCCTGTAGTTCCGCTTTCACAGGGTCGTGTCCATTCTCAAAGGCGTGTTCCGCTCAAGCCAGGGTGCCTTTCCAGATAGCAGACCAGGCTCACCACAAACGGTCCACCACTTGACCTCTCCGTGGTGAACTGGTCCGATGCGCGGCACATCAGCTCCACGTGTGCATGACCGACTCACTACGAGTACATAAAAACCTCTGCAAAGCTTCGGGTTCCCGTCAAACTTGGCGGGCAAAGGAAGTCCCGACACAGCTTTGGGTACCAACTGGACGCCATACACGGACGGCCGGAATCAGGAGATGGAATCAGACCGGCGAAGAAGAGCTGTTTTGCTGTGAGCAGGGATGCCAACTCGTTTTCCGCATCATGGAGGCAAAGCAAAGCTAGTGGCCCACTGATTGCTGTGCTGCCTGTATGTTTCTATCTGCTGCGACAGCTGGGTAAACAATGGTCAATGAAGATACCGCGAAAGACTTGGCAGGGGCACCTTGGCGGGATCCGTTCGGCATCGGATCTAACTGTAACGGCTAGGTAGTTGTTTCCACTGCGCACCACCAAAAACAACGCTAAGCGACAAAACCATCGCCAGGAAGTGGAGTTGAGTCTCAGTCTAATAGGTGCCCGCGTATTCTCACCATAGCCCCACTGCAAAGCGGGATGACTCATGCTGCGGCAGGAATCTACCAGTACGCTATCCGGCTGACGTGGCGGGCTTCGTGGGTAGGCGGCCGAGTTGCAGCGTAGGCATCACATCATTAATGCCAAGAATCCCGTAGTCCCCGATGGGCAGCAGGAAACAGTCAGGGCAGAACAGGCAGAGGTTCGGAGTGAGAAACGAAGCAAGAGGTCTGGATACACGCAGGATAGAACACACTTAAAGAACGCTTATTATCTAGCGGCACGAGGCACAATGATCCAGCAGGAAGCACTGTTACGGACCTAGAACCAATATATAGGTGGCAGCGCCCCGCAATTAGCCCAGTTTTACCAGGCGTGCACTGCCCTTTAAAGTATTACAAAGAACGAGCGCGCATGTTCCCTAGGGAGGCCGGTCAAGCGCCACCGCCCGGCCGGCAGAGGACACGCGGACGAGAACTGCACGGATACGTGGAGTGGGGAGTAGAGGGAACGAGTGACGGCACGCTGACTCTTCCCAGCGGCCATCGCAGGCGGTACCCGAGGTTCCCCTGGCCAGGCACCCTCAGGGAAAGGGAGCAACGGGAGTAGCGACTTGTGGCTTGACGGCCGGAGCGCGGCACTGCCCGCGTACTCACACCAGTCCCCCCACCTGGCACAGATGGTGTGTCACGCAGCATCATGGTCAATATGTCCTGACTTTTCTTCAGTCAGGTACAAGGAAGATGGATGGAAGGCCAAAATACACCAGGACCCATCACAGGAAGAAAACCATTTTGGAGTCTGCCCAAAGACCATGAGACTGGCACGGAGATTTACCATCCAACAAGACAAATGAATCGCCCAAACATAAATGCAAAAATCTACAAATGGAAATGGTTGCCCAATAACCGTCTCCAGGTGATTACGGAATGGCCAAGTCAAAGTCTCAGACCTTAATCCATCAAGAATCAACCTCCACTTAGCCCAACTACTCGCCAATGAAGTAATGGGCAAGAATTTCAGTACTCTCAATGAGATGCAAGAACAGATAGAGACAACCAGGGCCGGACGAGTGGACGTAAAAAGCAGCCTCTGGCACAAAACACCACACCAGGCCCGACAAAGGTCACACACAACCCCTCCGAGTTTGTCGCCTTGGCATGCACTTGCCATACTTTCTACAAAATAAACAACAGTAATAAAACCAAGCACAGCAAGAAAGGCGTAAAGAGTGTTTGCAAAGAAACCCCTAAATCACAGGGTCAGGGACAGGTTGAGTAATCACATCTCTTTTAACGATTCAGGGACAAGTTTAATCGCATAACCATTAACAGGTGCTAAAAAGACCTGTCCAAATCACTGCCAGTAGAGACCACATAGTGGCCATATCAACCTGCAATCACAGGTTCCACCATCACATTCGACAGTAAAACAGCAGCACTGATCAGAACACAGAACCTTCCTTGATGCGCAAAATAACCCCTGACATTCGACGAGGACTTACATAGATGACGTTCTTTCTCCATCTGATGAGTCACTTCTTTCCTTCCGTGTTCTTCTCCATAAGGCACAGTACCAGGCATGATGACTTCTCCCAACCGAAGAGACTTGTCCCTGAAGAATTCACCACACAGAACATCTCTTAGACTCTCATTTTTTCGTAGCACCTCTTTACTGTAGCCCCACCTGTGTACAAAACTACCCCATCCATAAGCGCCGCCAATGGTGTTGATAATGACCCCTTTGTCGCAACTAACAATAAAAGGCCTCAGAAACAGATAATGGGTGTCCGTATTTCTGAATTCTGCAGGTATACAAAGCCCAAAAAAACGTCCCCACTAGTTAATGTGACAAATACAAGAATCATCCCTACAATCTCCCCCACAACCTTAGCCATATATGAACTAATTACCAACATGACTATACTGACAAAATCGACTAGCGATACAAGACCATTACCGCCACATATCCACCCATTTTTCACATCTATAAAGTGACCTAAAACGCCATCTATACCGTTATGGACCAAAAATACCTGCCACAGAAGCTGGTCCATCATGGTCACGGACCAAAAAACCAATAAGACAAGATTATTGAGCAACTAAAAAAAAAATTACAAAGACCACAATAAGATACCTGCCACATAATCAACTCAGCATAAGGTTGCGCCGATTGCAGATCATAAAACCACTGTACTGTTACTGAATAAACAACCATTACACGACAGAAACCCCCTACTACCTAACCTTCGTGACCATACGGAAGACCATGTTATATTTTAATAGACTGGACTTTTACGGAGCAGTGTGTAACTATTTTAACCTTCTTATTCTTTTGAGGCTATGTCCAGGCACTGAAAACAGGATTACGATCGTATCTCTGGCGCTTTGTTTGTTTTTAAAGCTCCGCGAGATACGATCGTTATGTCGTCGCATAGCCGTCAAATAGAAAAGACGTGTGCGTCTGCACACTCGGCATCATTTCTCATGCCCGTCCATGGTTCTCGAGCAGCGGCGTACATATATAGGAGACATGGTGTATAATACGCCCCGGATGCGTTCATCAGTTCTTCACTGACATCTGACCCATACAATGCTATCTGTATGCGGGGACGTCGAGAAAACAGAAGCCGGTCGGCTGTGCTTTTTACACACAAAGCTTATACAAAAACCCAACGGGTCCTTGCATCAATAAGAGAGAATGGCCGCTTTTATGGGCCGATTTTTCTTTTGACTGATGACAGTGTAGACATATCCTTAGTTTTGTAAAATGCAAAAAGGGAGATTATTTGAACCCTTATTTTTTTTATTTTAAGATCTTTACTTATTATATCTCACTGAGTCTCCCCAGTGTACACCAAGCGATAGAATAGATAGATAGAAAGGATAGATAAGATAGATAGAATAGTATAGATGATAGATAGAATAGATAGATAAGATTAGATACGAAATAAGATAGATATGAGATAGTTAGATAGATAGATAGATAAGATAGATAGATAGATAGAACTATGTGGATAAACTACACACAAGGATAGATATGGAGAATATATATGTAGATAGGAAATTCAAGGATAGATATATAGATAGATAGAATAGATGAGATAGATGACGATAAGGGAAGATAGAGACAAGATAGGAGATAAGATAGATAGATAGATAGATAGATAGACATAGGAGATAGATAGATAGATTAGATATATAGATAGATAGTTAGATAGATAGATTGATAGATAGGAGACATTAGGATAGATAGGAATAGCTAAATAGATAGGAGATATATTAGATAGATAATAGGAGATAGATGGAATTACAAGGAACATTAGATAGTGAGATAGATTGATAGATAGATAGGAGATAGATAGGAATTAGATAGTAAGATTAGGATAAATAGATAGATAGAATAGAATAGCTAGATAGATATATAAGATTTCAGATAGATAAGAATAACAGTAGGGAGATAGATAAAACATAGGAGAGTAGACTATGGTGATCGATAGATATGAAGATAGATAGAACCACAGAAGCCAGATAGAATAGATATGACAAACACCAGACAGATAGATATGAGATAAGATAGATCAGATATGAGAGAGAGATAGATAGCAATAGATAGATAATCGATAGATAGAAATGAGAACGATAGATAGAAAATCTACGCACAAAATCAACTCGTCACCGCGAGAATGACTATCTTTAATGGGGGTAATGTGTATTATAACCTTATGGACAAATGAGACTGGCTGGTGTTGGCAGACAATGCTGGGACTTTGATAAGCGTTCCACAGAACTGCATATGGAGCTACAGCACAATCACCACAAGAAAAAACACAAAATACTACAACTAGATATTCTTTCAAGTTTTAAAGGTGCCATCATAGTGCAGTAGCTGGTACTTAGCATAGTCGCAGCAGCTTCTTTGTGGAACTACAAAGCCTTGGGGGCGGGGGGGCTGGGGGGGGGGGGGGGGGGGGGGTATCCAAAAGTTTAAATTACATTTTAACACAAACAAACAAATGGGGGGGGGGGGGAGTGACATTAAGACAGAATTGTAGATGTTCAAGTTGTTTACAATAATGGACAACAATATAGAAGGGCCTGTAAGTGTCCCTGGGCATACATATTGTGTATCTGTCAGTGTCCGTGAGTTTGCGTTTACCACTTACTCGTGTAACTTTTAGATCGCTGTCTGGGCAGGAGGTGATGAATGACGCGCTTGCCCCGCGGAGTGCCGGAGCCGTGCTTGGTGTTCATCCGACCCCCGCGCTTCGCCCTCCCACACTCCTCCTCGGGACGCTCTGACAGAGGCTTCTGCTTCCTGGCTCTGTAAAGGACAGCTCCTCGGTGGAGCTGCTGCGTTGCTGAGCCAGTAGGGGAGTAAGCGCATGCAGGGCCGCTGCTAAAGAAACAAAACTGTGCTGTCCCTGCTGCGCTGGCCCAGGACAGACCGATCACAGGCAAGAACCGCGGTGCCTACCACACAGAGCAGCGGCGCTGACACCATCCTGGGGTACGTACAAGATAGGAGGCACGCTGCTGTAAATCACTCACCAAAAGGATAAGTTATGGGGGGCCACAGAGCATGGACGGCCCATTGTCTTTCCGGGACCGGGGCCGGCCCCTCTGATTTTGCCCGGATTCGGACACAGATTCTCAGTACCGGGCCCCTGGAGACAACAAACCCCAAGCCGAACTTTGACACTTTAATCGTCAGCAAAAGGTGCGCTAGAAATTATTAACTTAAAGGGGGCTGCGAATAATATTGCACGCCCCATCTTTTCGTTTTTTTATTCTTTCTACACATGTTTAAAATAACTCAATATTTTGTTCCTCTTACACAATAATGTCCCACTTTTGTGTGATTCTTCACAAAAAATTACAATTTTTAATATTTTTAATGTTTGAAGTCTGAAATGTGGCAAAGATAGTTGAAAAGTAGTCCAGGGCACTGTAATCCTTTTGGGTCTCTTGTGTGTACCTACAGGAGTATGACATCTTCCATCTTCTCCCCAGATTGGGACAGCCCATCGGGATCATGACGACAGAGAGTACCTCCATATTTTCAGAATCAGTTTATGTGCCGATAGACTGTCCAAGTGACAGTTTGGATATCCCAATGAGGAGGTCCAATGAGAATAGGCAGATTCCCTGAGATACGTACTTGAGTTCCCGATCATTAAGGTATGGATTCCCACAAAAAGTTTCCTGCCATCGTAGACGTGGGTAACAGGGCGAAACTACCAACCGGGATAGCATAAACTAGCAGCTGCCACGGGGCCCGGGCCCTTAGGCCATAATTGCGTGTTTGTAGAGTTTTAGTCATTTTCTTCGCTACCCTATCTGTCTTGAGTCTAATGGATCTACCTTTTTTCTTCTTGATTATAATCTTCCTCACGTGTGCAAGATCTTTTTGCCCTGACGTACTCTCCATATGGAATGGCAGCTACTGTATGGGGGGAATGGTAACTGTCTGCCTTCAGGATCGAATTTCCCGAACTATGTTTCCTATATAATGTAGTAACTACCTGACCTGACTGTGCATCACCCTTGAGAAAAATATCTAGAAAATGCGTAGAATTCCTTCTCCTCACGTCCAATCTGCCAGGTAAACCCTAAGTTTGAAAGTCGGTTCATGATTAATATATTCGCATGAAGGGATTGTATGAGGCGCTACATCACTGACCCCATATAATAAGAGGTTCGTCAATGTAAGCGACAATATCCAAACATAATACAGTACCAAAAATGGTTGCGTTGCTACTCATAAGATCGAACGTGCTATGCTGTAGCCCACCATGCCATCAGTATGTTAGTAAGATATCGGGGAAAGACGGTAACGCCCCATGCACGGGGCTCCTAAAAGTTGTAAGTCATAAGTGTCCTGAAATTTGAAATAATTGTGTTTTAGGACTCTATATATAGCATGACAAACTCCTGATGGCCAGAATTATATGAACTAAAATGTAGAAAAAATTAAACCGCCACTAACGTTAGCTCATGGGGCAAACTAGAATAAAGGCTCACTACATTGCAGCCTAGCCAGATATAATTCTCTTGCCATAGTTTGCCATCCATGGCTTGTAGCACTGCCTTAGTATCTTTTATATATCCAGGTATTTTCTGGACTAAGGTTTGCAGATACTTATCAAGCCACGAACGCAAACGTTCATTTAAAGAATCATTACTAGAGATGTGGGTTCTGAGTCAAGGCGGAAATTCATTTTTATTACCTAAGTACTCCATACATAGTAGGCACAACAAGTGACTTTCCTAAAAAGGGCTTACTTTTGTTTAAATTAATAGCCCCTAAGCGCCTAGTCCTTACCTGTAATAACATTATTCAAGATGCTCTTTTGTGAATGGTTTCAGTGGGGTCCCCTCTTTTAAGCTTATAATTACGGTAGGATATCTTGGTATCATTTAAAAAAATCACATGAGACCTTCGATTTAACAGGTTGGATAACAGGCCTATATCGTGGCGGCGACTGGGCCCGTAAGGTTATAGACACATAGGGAGGCATATTGGATTTTGAATTTAGAAACTAGAGCCCCACGGGGACTGTAATATAGAAGCGGATCTTGCGTTCACATAACATTTTTTAACATGTCGTTACCATTATCTCACCTTGCTTGTCTCCAAGATTTCACACTAAAGAAGCAGCTAAAACAAAAGCAGTGCAGAATTTGTAATAATAATGAAGTTAAAAATGCGTTCTGCTATTTCACATTGAAGCAAGCAGGGACCAGGACTGCACATATAAGGGGCAAACCGGGGCGCACGTTACAAAGGGGGGCCGCAACGGTCGCAATATGCAACCGGGACCCCTGGCCAGGGGGACCTGATAGTGCCCCCCCCTCCCACACGGCTTCCAATGTCTGGCAGCGGTCACCGCAACCCAGCCATGCAGCCACACGGATTAACACTGCCACTGCACCGCGTGGTGCACGCAGCCTCCTGAGGCTGAACAGCTGGCGATACTTCTGATCCCTACTGTTCAGCTCCAAGGAGGCCGCCGGGGCATGTGCGCGATGTAATCTGATGTCATCCTCGTGAGCGGCCCTGCTCCCGCTTCCCGACGGCTCTGCACGCCACGCTGCTAACCGGGGAAGTAGGACGAGAAGAGGAACTGCAGAGTACATGCAGGTAATTATTGTATTCATTAATCTTATTTTTAAACTACTACTAGCCTTGTCTGCCTATATAACAAGCCGCTACATGCTGCCTAAATACTTGCCCTGCCTGCCGCTATAACTGCCCTGCATGCTGGCCTATATACTCGCCCTGCCTATACTACCTATATACTAGCCACCCACTAACTACCTATATATTGCCCCTGCCTGCTACCTTATAAACTACCTATGCTGCCTTCTATATACTGCTCCGGTGCCTAGCCTACCTATATACGCCACTGCACTGCTACCTAGTATACTTAGCCCTGCCTGCCTATATGTACTGGCCCTGCCGTGCTGCCTATATACAGCACCTGCGCCTACCATACCTATATACTGCTTTGCCCTGCTACAACCTATATACTGCCCCTGCCTAACCTATAATCCTGCCCGCCTGACTAACCTATATACAGCCTTCTGCCCCTGCTACCATATATACGCCCTGCCTGCTGACCTATTAAACTTCTCCCTGCCTACCATATACTGCCGCTGGCTACCTATATACTGTCCACTGTGCCTACCTATATATCGGAGCCCTGCCTTCCTACCATACACATATGCACAGCCCCTGCCTGCCTATAGATCGCCCTGCCTGCCTACTATAAACTAACGCCCTGCCTTGCCTACATGGTGGCCCTGCCTCACCTAAAATTGGCCCTGTCTGCCTATATACTGGTCCAGCCTGGCATATATACAGACCCTGGCCTGCCTAACAGACGGCCCTACCACTGGCTAATTACTGAGGCAGGCCTAGCTATACTGGCTAATAACTGGGGGTCAGTGATGCCCACAACTAACGGCTAGTTAACTGGGGGCAGGAGCCCTTTCTACCCATGGCGCTAGTTACAGGGGTAGGAGCCCTGTCTACCTACCAAATTTAACCCCCGTTCAGGACCCGGTCGTTTATTTTTGTGACAACGTTCGTATTTTCCACCACGCCTTTCTGAAAGCCCATAACCTTCTGTTTGTTTTTCACCTACATAGACACATGAGTGGCTTTTATTTTGCGCAGGACAACGATGTATTACTTTCTATGGTGTTGATACCACTATACTATAGAACATAACTGTGGGAAACCGCAAATAAAAAAATTCCAAGTGGGTACAAATATGAAAAAAAAGTTATTTTCGCCATGTTTCTGGGTGATAGTGCGTCTTTACGGCGTTTCAATCTTCGTAGAATATAACTGTGTTATCTGTATTCTATACAGGTTTTTACACATGTAGGGGTTTCCATTATGTTTTTGAGTACCGTGAGTAAAAAATTTTCCAAACATATTTTCTCTATTTTTTGGACAAATTTGGCGCCGCGGCGCCAGTTTGTGAGAGGGCCAATAGACTTTTTGTACGAACACCTAGCTGACTCACATTGAGGGTGGCAGTTGTTTTTGCGTGCTGAAGTGTAACTTTTGTTGGTGCGGGTGGGGGGGGGAGATGGGGAGTTTGTGGGAATGCATGCGACTTATTTTGATCATTTTTATTTCCAATTTTTTGGAGTGGACGTAAAATGACCAAAAAAAACGCAAGTTTTGGCGTTTGGAAATGTTATTTTTTTCCCCTTTTTTTTCTCTAACCGCTGCTCAGCGTACGGGAATAAATGATGTTATATTTTTATAGATCGGACTTTTTCGGATGCGGCGATACCAAATATGTGTCACCTTTTTATTATTTTAATGATTTTATTTGTAAAATGGGGAAAGGGGGGTGATTTGAACTTTTAATACGTTTTTTTTGTACTTTAAAACTTTGTTTATGTATTTTTTTACTGTAACATTTTAGTCCCCCTATGGTGCTTGACCACTAGGGGGCGCGATTGTTAATACAACCTAATGCATTGCATTAGGGTGTACAAAGATGGCAGTTTCCCCACTTCCTGTCTGCAGACGGAAGTGGGGCAAACCGGCCAGGGTAAGTGACGGGAGCCTTCCCAAGGCTCCCCACCACCATGCCCGGTCGTCGGATCGGGTGCGCGGCACCGATCGGCGTTCATTCAGACGCCGCGGCCATCTTTGCTGCGGTGTCTGATGGGTTAAACAGCGCCAGCAGGTGGAGCCACCCGCCGGCGCTGTTACTGCCGGGTGTTAGCTGCGATCAGCCGCTAACACCCGCCGGCTCTGCGGGGGAGTCGCGTAGCGATCCCCCTGCAAAGCCCCTGAGCGGCCCTGTGACGTACTCATACGCCCAAGGTCGTGAAGGAGTTAATGGAGGAAGGCTCTGTTTACCTAACTAATGGGGGTCTACCTATTTACATGCCACTTATCTGACATTTTTTCATTTCTAATTTTTAGCGTCTAACATACGCTGTTTGGGGAATTGATAGGAAAGTGCTGGTAAAGAGAGAGGAGTCTAAGATGTTTTTGTGGTAGATTCTACAGGGACGAGTAGTGACCGGGAGAAGAAGAAATTACATGCTGTACTGGACAGAGAAAAAATGGAAGGGAACGACTCATCAGGGAAGACATCATGGAGGTCTGGGTCAGATGGAGAAGAAAAGGAGAAGAGAACAACTCCCATCAGAGATGACGTCTCCTGTGAGTCGCTGCTGTCAGGGGTCATTTTACTTCTGTGTTGAGTCAGTGCTGTATTCATGTGATGGTGACCTGACTACTGGGGGTGTGATTGGAGGGGTGGTAGGTTATGTTGATGCTTATGTAGTGTCAGTGTGGGCTTGTCCCAGATTGTAAAGCAAGCGCACACCTGACTCTGTGACGAGGGGTTTCTCTGCACCACTGTTTCTTTCTTGCTTGTGTGTAGGCTGCTTTCACACAGAGCATTTTTTTTGCATTTTTTGATGCGTTTTTTTTTGTGCAGAAATGTACACATTAACAGCTCTGCCTTTCTGCACAAAATGCACCAAAAACACATAAAAAAAAGCACCAAAAAAGCTCAATATGAAAGCATCTTTATAGTGTAGTTTATTTTAGAAAGTGGCGAGGTGCGAGAACAAGGGACATTTTGTAAGCGGATATTGTATGTGGGCTGCTGGGGGCGCTGTGCCAGGGCTGATTTTTATTCCCAGTCCGGCCCTGTTTGCAAGCTTCCCACGTCAATTTAACTTCATAGCAAAACCCCTTTAAGTGAGGTTTCAAGAGAATGTCCTGTTGTATTTTGAAAATATTGCATCCTGACGCTATTGTTACATGAGGAAGCACTGTAGATTTGTTACGGATACAGCATGGCTCTGTTTCTCAAAGATGCCTGTAAAATATGTGCAGGTTATTCGATGGTAGTTATCACGGAGATAGATGAAGGACTAGGCCTGTAGTGGAGGTGGGATGCACCAGTGGTAAATAAAGCAGACAACACGCTGACTGCAGGGAATCTTCAGGCTTTGCTCACGGCACTTGTGGACGTTACAAGGTTAGTCAGTAAGGCACATATCACTTCAACACTTCTCATAGCTCTGGGCCCATTGACACGTCTCACCATCCACTTTTTATTCCGACCCCGTCCAGCTGTGCAAGGTGCTGGGACAGGCGCTGACCCCCGTCCCCGCCCAGCTGTGCAAGGTGCTGGCGCCGACCCCCATCCCCGCCCAGCTGTGCAAGGTGCTGGCGGGCCCGGCGCTGACCCCCGTCCCCACCACAGCTGTTTCAAGGTGCAGGTTTCCTGGCGCTGACCCCGTCCCCACCCACTGTGCAAGGTGCTGGCGCTGACCCCCGTCCCCGCCCAGCTGTGCAAGGTGCTGGTGCCTGGCGCTGACCCCCGTCCCCGCCGATCTGTGCACGGGGCTGGCGCCGACCCCCCTCCCCCCCCAGCTGTGCAAGGTGCTGGCGCTGACCCCCGTCCCCGCCCAGCTGTGCAAGGTGCTGGCGCCTGGCGCTGACCCCCGTCCCCACCCAGCTGTGCAAGGTGCTGGCGCCTGGCGCTGACCCCCGTCCCCACCCAGCTGTGCAAGGTGCTGGCGCTGACCCCCGTCCCCGCCCAGCTGTGCAAGGTGCTGGTGCCTGGCGCTGACCCCCGTCCCCGCCCAGCTGTGCAAGGTGCTGACACTGGCGCTGACCCCCGTCCCCGCCCAGCTGTGCAAGGTGCTGGCGCCGACCCCCATCCCCGCCCAGCTGTGCAAGGTGCTGGCGGCTGGCGCTGACCCCCGTCCCCACCCAGCTGTGCAAGGTGCTGGCGCCGACCCCCGTCCCCTCCCAGCTGTGCAAGGTGCTGGCGCCTGGCGCTGACCCCCGTCCCCGCCCAGCTGTGCAAGGTGCTGACACTGGCGCTGACCCCCGTCCCCGCCCAGCTGTGCAAGGTGCTGGCGCTGACCCCCGTCCGCGCCCAGCTGTGCAAGGTGCTGGGACAGGCGCTGACCCCCGTCCCCACCCAGCTGTGCAAGGTGCTGACGCCCACCCCCGGCCCCGCCCCGCGGGGGCAGGTGCTGGGGCTGGCGCTGGCCCCCGGCCCCGCCCAGCTGTGCAAGGTGCTGTCACTGGCGCTGACCCCCGTCCCCGCCCAGCTGTGCAAGGTGCTGACACTGGCGCTGACCCCCGTCCCCGCCCAGCTGTGCAAGGTGCTGGCGCTGACCCCCGTCCCCAGCCCAGCTGTGCAAGGTGCTGACACTGGCGCTGACCCCCGTCCCCGCCCAGCTGTGCAAGGTGCTGGCGCCTGGCGACACAGGACACACTCTAGCCACTCAATGGGGTCCCTTGACTCTTCCGGCGGTCTCACAAATTGCCTACCTCTATTTCTGGATCGTGTGACTCTCTTTAGGGTCCACTCCGTCTGGGTCTCTACTTTCTCTCTCTGACTTGGTGCCTAATTAATCTTGGGTATATCAATGAGTTGACTGTTCTCTTCTGCCTCAGCCTGCCCTGTCTATTGGCGCCTTAATAGCCAGGGGTTCCCTTTCTATATACACTATATACACTCAGCACAGCTCCAACTCCTGACTGACTACAGAGCTGACCGACTCTCTCCCCCAACTGTCTGCCTGACCTCCAGCTCCGCCCCCTTCTGCCTTCCTGATTGGCTGCTCACCTAACAGTCCCAACTGTCACTTTCCCTAAACTGTCAACTTTTTCTAAACTAGAAGGGGCATCTTATAAAGCTCTATATCTTTCTCATACTATGCAATAAAGATATTATATATTACATTTGTACAACTTTACATGCCCTTTATCACCCTTGCTGATTTGGCCTTATGATTAAAATTAGTTTTAACCCCTTACTGACATATGACGTATGAGTTCATCATAGTGAGGGTAAAAGACTTTGTAGCCACCTGGTGTTAGCTGCTTATTGCGGAGGCTTCCATTGCTGCCATGTTTTCTGTAAAACTGCCATCTTTGTACACCCTAATGCATTGTATTACAATTCATTAGGCGGTATAAATGATCGTGCCCCCTAGTGAGGAAGCACCCTAGGGGGACTAAAAGGTAAAGTTAAAAAAAGTTTTAAAGTGTAAAAAAATAAACAAAAATTAAAAGTTGAAATCACCCCCCTTTCGCCATTTTACAAGTAAAAAAAAATAAAATAATAAAAAAGTTACACATATTTGGTATTGCCACATCTGAAAAAGGCCAATCTATTAAAATATAACATCATTTATCCCGTATTCTGAACACCGGAAAAGAAAAATAATTCCAAATTTCAAAATTGTGGTTTTTTTTGGTTATTTCACATCGCCTAACAATGGAATAAGTTGAATCGCATGTATTCCAAACTGGTAGCATGTATTCCAAACTGGTAGTATGTATTCCAAACTGGCAGCAATAAAAAGTAAAAAATGCACACTCACTCAAGTCTGTAGGTGCTAGTACAAAAAACGTATTGGTTGCAGAAAATGGCGCTACTGCGCAAATTTCAAAGATAGAAATGTTTGGAGTTTTTTTTTACGGTACCAAAACATAACAAAAACCCTATATGTTCGGTGTTGCCGGATGCGTATCAACATGTAGAATATAGATAATACATCATTTTACCAACGATTGAATGTTGTAAAAGCACAACACCCCCAAACATGCCGCAAGTACATTTTTTTTTTTTCACATTTTGCCCCACTTAGAATTTTTTTGCGGTTTCCTAGTATATTCTATGGTACGATGAATGACACCATTACAAAGTACATCTTGTACAACAAAATAAAAGCACTCATGTCTTTGTAGATGAAAAAATTAAAAAGTTATGGCTCGGGGAAGGCGGGAAGGGAAAAATGAACGTGAAAAAAAAAGAGGTCGTAAAGGGGTTAATAACAGTGACTTGGCTTTAGGTTAGAATGTAATATAGATAAAAACTGATATATTCAGATGATATCCTTTTGTTTTTAGTGACCTAGTGTTTCAGGTTAATGGAGCAAATCTCTATGACTTCATGCATATACCAACTATAAAATTGTACTGTTACATTTAGAGGCTGGTGACTGTAGTGTCAGAGGCCTACTGGGGACTCCACAGTATGTTTGCCTTCTACTCGCCTCAATAAAGGACATCACAGCTACAGCATGGCCACGTTCCCCTGCTTACATTACTGTTCGCCACTGTTCACTTCCGAATGGTGATGTAAGGGAGTGATGTGTAACCACGGCAGTAAATGAGCAGCTGTAAGGGTGACGTCCCATCTGGAGGAGAACAGAAGGTAAATAGAAGACTGGGGTTGAGCCACATCGGGGTCCCACACGGTCAGCAGGCGCCAACATACTCGCTGCATTCACCGTGCGGTTCTTCCTTGTGCCGAGTCATCTCATTGAGGCTGCTCCTCTCTCCTTGCTGCTACAACTTTATCACTGTTAGATCTTGTCGTTGCATGATAGTCTCCATATGTCTATAGGAAGGCACAACCAGACTCTCCAGATATTCAGGCCACGGTTTTCAGCAGTGTTGTAATTCTCCATCCAATCCTCTGCCACCGGAGGCTACATTAGGTAGCTCCTCCTTCCACACCTTGACTGAGATTAGGTTCCTAGTTCTGTGTGTCCCAGTATCCAGCTAAGGTGCGTTTGTCTCTTGATCTCCTGTTATCCTGTAATATCTCATTGTCCTGTCTGATCTCTTCAGACCCCAGCTATGTATTGTGATCCTGTGCTGCCCGTCCTGACCTGACCACATCTTTGCCTTCTCTCTTGGCATCTCTAACCACTTTAGTCAGCTACTACTGGTTCAGGAACTGCTCTGGAGTGGCACCTGGTGACTATCCTAACCATCCAAGTCAATCCTCACCATTAGAGGCTCTTGTGAAGACCAGGTAGTCACTTCGTTACACCCCTCCAGGGTAAGCCCAGCCAGTGGCTCAGTGGGTCCACACCCTCTGTTGGCGCACCAGTGCTGGAACAGAGGTGAGGAGTAAGGGGAGTATAGGTTTGTTTTTTTTATTGGGTACCAGTAGCAGATTATTTATTTTTTTAATTAACCATATAACCCTTTTAAGCTTGATGGTTACGGGGAACATATGTTCAAAATGCTTGCTGGTTCCCATTTGGAAACGCCAAAAAAGTTTAAAGTTGCCACTGGTAGTTCTGGTGCTGATGCTATTACAGTATTTACACAGACTCTAGTCCCCTGTATCTGAGATTTTATGTCACAATGTCTCTCCTTAAGCTACGGCTGCGATGTCCCACAGTCTCTGTGCTGCATCAGCACTACTCACTGTTGATGACCCGTTCCTGCACTGGGAGTCCTCTGGCCTTAAAGTGGTATTCCCACCAAATACATTGCAAGGCTGTACTTGGAACTCACATTGATTTGAATAGGAGAGCCCTGACCACTTCTCTATTCAAAACTGAGAGATGTTAGGGCTCATTTTCGAAAGTGATGTGGGTGGAATCTGCACCTGTCAGACATTGATGGCATATTCTGTTAATAAGTAATCAATGTCTGTAGTGAGACAACCCCTTTAAAGTGGTCTCTCTGGCTGTTTTCTCTGTCATACTGAGGTTTTGTCTCCTACTGTCTTATCAGAAGTCCTTACTGACAATCTCAATATCTTTAGGCAAAGTCTACTATTGCTGCCTTCTCTGTCACTCACAAAGAGGTCACCTGTCACCAATAGGAATAGAGTGGCACACTTCCTTCATGGTCCTGTCTCCTGTATCAGAGGTCAGGGTTGGGATCTTTTCTTGCAAACTCAGCTTCTGTCAATCAGACGGTCACCTACAGCCCACAACCACTGTTGCTTTACCATCTCTAAAGCTAAGGTATCAGTAGCTACACAAGCGAGAACAGCCTAAAGATGTTGTCACTGAAAAGCACAACACATAGGACTTACATGGCAGAAACAAGCATGAAGACTACCTGACAACTTGTCACTTGCCAGTCACCCATGTACGTATGATAGTACCACCAGACTATTTAATGAAATGTTGATATTCAAGGGTGTAATTCCCTACCACTTTCAGAGAAGATATAGGGTTAAGTAATTTCTCTATTCACTAAGTTTTAAATGTTCATATTTCTAGGACTCAGAAGGAATTTAATCCTGTCTAGTGCGTTTAGCTTTGACATAGTTATAGATGTAACAGACGTTTCTTAGTTCTTTAGTCTTAAATGAAATTGTTCATAATTTTCAACAGAGGAATTATGTTTATCTTAAGTATTAGCCCACCTATTCTCTTATTGGTGGGTTTTCGTCCCTCCATTTTCTAATCACTGATAATACACATTTGTTTATATATTTATGGCGACTGAGATGATTACTGTAACATTCCATTACTTAAATCCCAGAATCTTCCAGGACCATTAAGATGTCGCCCAGAATCTTTAGCCACCCCCAACAATAAACAACCGGTTTTCCTAGTATTTAATAATTAAAACTATAATTAGGTAAGATGTTTTCTTGCCTTAAATACTGTAATAATGATTGTTTTATTTACCAGGTGATAATTATTAGTTATGCAAAATAAAGATAATGTAAATGTCACTGCTCACATATTACAAGAGTGTTTATTAAAAGTTACCGATTGTATTGTATTATGATTAAACTAACAAATTGTAATGCAAAATGTAATAAAAAATGTGAAGCAATGATGATAATGTTAATGTTGCCACACCTCCAGATCACCCTGTATAAAAACTTGTATGTGTTAACCAAAATAAAGGACTTTGCTTCTGAAATCAACCTGAATCTTCCTTAACATATGCATATATGTCCTTCCATTAATTTGGAAAGTTAATGAGGACTGAGTTGCAGGTTTATAGCGGCAACACCACCATGTTGCAACATGACTCAGAAATCACAACAATATGTACCACAACAAATTATAAGTGCTAAATTTTATAATTCACATTAGGATATATTGTGGCTAGAGATGGGCGAATTTCCAGAAAATTCGTTTCGTTCACTTCGCCGAATTTCTCGGCAAAAAATAACTTCGTTCCGAATTACTTCGGCACGAATCACGTTAAAAACCAGCTATTTCCAGGCTGCACAGAGCCTGCAGGGTGCTGTAGAACGTTGTGCCATGCTTAAATATGCAGAGGGAGCTGGTTTGGTCTTCATACAATGTTGTGTTTTAGTATGACACGCACATGACTGCCGCCGCTCTTAGAATCGCTTCACTATAAAATTCCCTGGGCACTTAAGAAGGCAAAACTGACCAAAAAACTGAAGCGGGAATGTAGCCTGATAAAGTTATGACAGCGAAAGCTGGAAAAAAACAAGCTGAGGGCTCAGGTGGCAACATCATTGACAGAGTGTGGAGGTGACGGCGGCAGCCACAGCAGCATGAGGTCAGAGAGAGGAACCAAGAAATACAGGAGGTGGCAAAAACACGCGTACGACACATAGTGGCACAATGACTGAGAGTGGAGGTGACGGCGGCAGCCACAGCAGCATGAGGTCAGACAGTGGCACAATGACATTCTGGAGGTGGCAAAAACAGGAGTAGGCCAAAGAGTGGCACAATGACACAGTGTGGAGGGCATGGCAGCAGCAGCATGAGGTCAGAGAGTGGCACAATGACATTCTGGAGGTGGAAAAAACACGAGGAAGCCACAGAGTGGCACAATGACTGAGAGCAGAGGTCACGGCGGCAGCAGTATGAGGTCAGGCAGTGGCACAATGACACAGTGTGGAGGTGACTGCAGCAGCAACAGCAGCAGCATGAGGTTAGACTGTGGCACAATGACACAGTGTGGAGGTGACTACAGCAGCCACAGCAGCAGCATGAGGTCAGGCAGTGGCACAATGACACAGTGTGTAGGTCACGGCAGCAGCAGCATGAGGTCAGGCAGCGACACAATGACATTCTGGAGGTGGGAAAAAAACAGGAGTAGGCCACAGTGTGGCACAAAGACAGTGTGGAGGGCACGGCAGGAGTCACAGCAGCAGCATGAGGTCAGACAGTGGCACAATGACACAGTGGGGAGGTCACGGCAGCAGCCTCAGCAGCAGCATGAGGTCATAGAGTGGCACAATGACAGAGTGTTGAGGTGGGTGGCAATACCAGTCCCTGGTAAAGATGGTTGGTGGCAGATGGAGAAACTGTCAGCAGATGTGTGGCATCAGGCGGGTGGCGGCATCAGAATAGTGGCTGAGGCAGGTAGTTTTAAACCCAGACTCATTTCTCACAATTTGGGTGAGGCGTCATGGCTGATGTAGTCTGACGCCTAAGGCATTGGTTTGTGGAAATCCTGGCCGATCCACGCCTGATTCATCTGACAAAGGTCAGTCGTTCCACATTTCCCGTGGACAAGCGGGTTCTCCTTGGGGTAACGATGGCCCCCGCCGCACTGAACACCCGCTCTGATGCCACACTACTGGCCGGGCAGGACAGCTTCTCCACTGCAAACTCGGCAAGTTGCGGCCACACATCCAGTTTGGCTGTCCAGTAGTCCAGCGGATCTTCTAACAGGGGTGGCAGAGTGCTTTCCAAGTAGGCCACCACCTGTTGGTTCAGGGTCTGCTCCAGGCCCTGCTGCTGCTGGCGACTGCCCTCCTCACTAGGCGGGTGAAGGAAGCTGCTCATCAGTGACTCCAGACTTAGGTTGCTGCTGATGAAGCTGGTACTGCTCCTTATCTGTCACCATAGTTCCGATTTGCAGTTGGCGCACAGAAAGCCACACATCGATTTCTTGCTGCATGACGCGGAGCAGTTCCTCCCCTGTGTGACTTCGTTCGCCGAGGCAAGCTAGGTGTAGAACTGCGTGACACCGCTGTGCCCTACACATGTGGTATGATGGAGCAGTACTTGTGGAGGCTGAGATGGTGGAGGAGGAGGAGGCGGACATTGGCACAGGAGCCACAGTTTGACAACGTGGAGGAGAAAGCGGCGTCTCCTGTCCAAGTTGTTGGTGTGCCTGGGCAGGAAGCACATTCACCCAGTGGGCCGTAAAGGACATGTACTGGCCCTGACCGTAGTTACAGCTCCAGACGTCCGCGCTGCCGTGTACCTTGGAACAAACCGATAAGCTTAAGGACTGGCCCACCTTCTGTTCTACATATTTATGAAGTGCTGGTACTGCCTTTTTGGAAAAGAAATTACGGCTGGAAACTCTCCATCTCGGCTCGGCACAAGCCATTAGTTCTCTGAACGGTGCAGCGCCCACCATTTGGAAAGGGAGGGACTGCAGTACCAACAACTTGGACAGGAGCCCGGTCAGCTTCTGCACCTTAGGATGGTTGGACGCATACTGTTGTCTCTTTGAAATCGCCTCATTGAACGACTGCTGGCGCCATGAGTAGCGAGGAGCAGAAGCATCTGGACCGGGAGATGATGTCAATGAGAAACAGCTCCCTTCTGCAGAGGTGGTGGAGCCTTGACTGGCTGCAATGGCATGCGTGCCACTGGCCGACTGCTGTTACTGCGGCGGCAGGATGGCCCACCCCCAATCTGAGCCACTTTTTCCCTCCCAGGCCACTGGATGGTGACGCTGCATGTGTGTTGACGCAGGCCGTGGTGCCAAAGCTAGCTCCCTGGCCACGCTTCACTTTCTGCTTACAGATTCTAATATAACCCATATTCGGCTCCTCCGGTGTCTTAGCAAAGAACTGCCACACCGCCGAGTATCGGATTTTACCGCCAACGCTCCGCACTGAGTGACTACTGCCGCTGCTGCCTCACCGAGCCCCTGTGCCACTACTTTCTTGGACCTGTGAAGCGGGTTTTCTACCCCTTGGCCGCTTGGCTCCCGACCTCACACTGCTGCTATCCTGCTGACTCACGGCCACACGACCCACTTGCTGGCTGCGCCGCTGCCTGACGCGCAAGCTGACGCCCTCTTCTCCTGACGATGATGAAGCCTTTGCCTCACCCGGCTCCCAAGTGCGGTCGGCTACATCATCATCTATTTGTGTTTCATCGTCACTGCTGTCCTCATCACAGGTCTTGGTATGCAGAGGCTGACCCCTCACAACATGACCTCCCATGCCACTCTCCACATCTATACTTTGCCGCCTACTGCAAGAAGCGGGCGATATTGGCCCCAATT
Organism: Phyllomedusa bahiana; assembly: GCA_025379985.1. Lineage (NCBI taxonomy): Eukaryota > Metazoa > Chordata > Amphibia > Anura > Hylidae > Phyllomedusa > Phyllomedusa bahiana. The sequence continues at coordinate 41,972 of JAODAL010031375.1, forward strand.
CTTCGCTGCCAAGTAGCTGCTGACTGCCCTCCTCAAATTGTTCATCCTCGCTATATAGTGGCGCTGAGCCCTGACCACATAGTAGATCTCTGGCTGAGAGAACCGGATAGGACAGAGGCGGGTTGAGGACAGGTGAGGGCCGCTGACCCGCTCCCGGGCCATGCCAACTAAGGGTTGTGTCTGACGTTCCCACCAACTCTTGGCTGGGGTTGTCAGATGTCATCTGGGAGGAAGTGGATGACCTAGTCAACCAATCAAGAACCCTTGGGTTGCTGAACAACACACGGCCACTAGATGACAGCGGCAGTTGTGGCCTCACCGAGTGACCCCTGCTGCGACGTCCCCTTGCTGTGCTGTGACCTGGGCCTGCTCCAGGAATGTTTGTGCCACTGCCACTCGCAGGTGAAGAGCCTGCCACCTCTCTGTCTGACATACTGTTTGTTCTAAAATGTACAGACTCTGTTTAATGAAGATATCTGTATATGATAAATACACACCCTGTATTTGACTCCAAATGAACCCAGTATCAAGCTTGGGTAACCCTTGGGTATGAATTGCACTCCACAAATGGGCAGGAAAAATTTACTTGTATGTGTCGTTTAAAAACACTGTGTATTTTACTGAATATTAAAGCACAAATAGGCTTAAAGGGAACCTGTCACATAGGTTATGCCCCTCTTGCTGAGGACAGCACAAGCCAGTGTCAGACCTGCTGTTCCCAGCACTGTGCCCCTTATTCTGTAAGATGCAGCAGTTTTAGAGCATTTATCCCTCAAATCATATTCATGAGTAGGTATTAGCTCCACCCACCAAAGGCTAGCTCCGCCCACTGACAGTTAGTCACATTTTTCTACCTATTCAAAGTAATAGGTTTGTCAGTTGAGGTGGGCGGGGCTAGCCTCTGATTGGCCGGGTTTGAAAATAACTGACACTCTGAAGGACTCTTCTGGCTGAAAACTGCAGATTTGAGGGGTAAATGCTCTAAAACTCCAGCATCTTACAGAATAAGGGACACAGCGCTGGAAACAGCAGGTCTGACACTGGCTTGTGCTGCCCTCAGCCAGGGGGGCAAAAACTATGTTACAGGTTCTCTTTAATTAACCGTCGGACATGAATTATGCTACAGGCAAAATTTCTTCTTTGGCGGTGAAAAAGAACGATTCTTTTACTAAGTACAACTGCAGAAAAATACTTAGTTAACCCCTGGATGCAAATTGCGCAAAAGAATTGAGCCACCAAAAACTACTCGCTTTGTAGCGTGTTACTATGGTGTATATTTTACGGTACACAGCAAGAGAAAAACTTGTAATTAACCTTCGGTTATGAATTATGCTACAGGCAAAATGTCTTTTTTGGCATTGAAAAAGACGGTTTCTTTTAGTCACCACAACAGCAGAACAACGCTTAATTAACCCCTGGATATAAATTGCGTAAAAGAATTGAGCAGCCAAAAATGAAGTGGTATTTGTATTGTAAAAACGCTGTTTCCTTAAATGAATACAACAGGAACTGGCTTAGATCCCTCTTGGATATTCAATGTGCTGTGAGCAGACAGCATTAAAATGTATATGCAGCTGCAGTGGACGCACACTGGATTTCAGATCCAATACCCCACAAAATCAGAAATAGAACATTAAGAGAACAGTCTCTGAGACAAGCTGAGACACCCCACAAAAATCGCTGTATAAAAATCAGTTCTTCAGTAACAATCAGCCGCGGCAGCACCTTCCCTGATGAGCACAGTGAGAGGAGTGTGAGCTCTCAGCGTCGCGCCCGGACTTATATAGTGCGGTGACGTCACAGAATCCCGCCGGTCTCTGATTGGCTTCACCTCTGCACATGTCATGTAGGCAGGGCCGTTCCTAGGGGCAGGCAGGGCCGTTCCTAGGGGCGGGCAGGGTGGGCAACTGCCCGGGGCGCCGAGGCTCCGCCCCCCCGAGGGGGGCGCCGCGGCCGCCCGCCCTGCCCGTCTGGAGGAGCGCCCCTGACTCTGCGCGGCTGTTATGTGCAGAGCCAGCAGCTGCACAGGGGAGGAGGAGGGACGGATGGTTCCCGTCCTGACCTCCCCTGTATCAGCGTTGCAGGGGGTGCACAGCTTTCACCGCGCCCCCTGTGATGCTGCGTCCCCTCGGTGGCAGCTCTGCCGCCGAGGAGATCCCTGGGAGCTGCGTGCAGTGTAAGTAGCGTGATGACGTCACACACCGCTTACACCGCTCAGCAGCTCCGGGAGCTGGCCGCGCGGACCGAGGTCTGGTAATTTTTTGTTTTTTTTTAATTACTTACAGGGGGGGCATCACTGGCTACAAGGGGGGCATCTTTGGCTATAAGGAGGGAAATCACTGGCTACAGGGTGGGCATCAGTGGCTACAAGGGGGGGCATCACTGGCTAAAAGGGGGGGCATCACGGGCTACAGGGGGGGCATCACTGGCTAAAAGGGGGGCCTCACAGGCTACAAGGGGGGCATCACTGGCTACAAGGGGGGCATCACTGACTACAAGAGGGGGCTCACTGGCTACTGGAGGGGCACACTGGCTACAGAGGGGCATCACTGGCTTACAGGGGGGGCATCATTGGCTACAAGGGGGCATCACTGGCTAAAAGGGGGGGCATCACGGGGCTACAGGGGGGGCACACTGGCTACAAGGGGGCATCACTGGCTCCAGGGGGGCATCATTGGCTAAAAGGGGGGGGCATCACTGGCTACAGGGGGGGCCACTGGCTACAGGGGGGGCATCATTGGCTATAAGGGGGGCATCACTGGCTACAGGGGGGGGCACACTGGCTAAAGGGGGTATCACTGGCTACAGGGGGCATCAGGGCTACAAGGGGGGCATCACTGGCTACAGGGGGGCATCATTGGCTCCAAGGGGGCATCACTGGCTACAAGGGTGGCATCACGGGCTACAGGGGGGGCATCCTGGTTTAATAAGGGGGGGCATCACAGGCTATAGGGGGCACACTGGCTACAGGGTGCATCACTGGCTAAAGGGGGGCATCACCGGCTACAGGGGGGCATCACCGGCTACAGGGGGGGCATCACTGGCTACAAGGGGGCATCACTGGCTACAGGGGGGGGCATCACTGGCTACAGGGGCATCTACTAGCTACAGGGGGGCATCTACTGGCTACAAGGGGGGCATCTACTGGCTACAAGGGGGGATCTACTGGCTACAGGGGGGCATCTAATGGCTACAGGGGGGGGCATCTAATGGCTACAGGGGGGCATCTACTGGCTACAGGGGGGGGGGCATCTACTGGCTACAAGGGGGGCATCACTGGCTACAAGGGGCATCACTGTAGATTGTAAGCCCTCGCAGGCAGGGTCCTCTTTCCTCTCTGTTTCAGTTACTAGTCATTTTGTACCATTGTATTTGTTCATATTTTTTTATGTATGTAATTCCCCTTACATGTACAGCGCCCTGGAATTAATGGCGCTCTAAAATAAATAATAATAATAATAATAATAATCACTGGCTACAGAGGGCATCAACTGGCTACAGGGGGCATCAACTGGCTACAGAGGGCTACTCCGTAGCTACACGGGGCATATTACATGGCTACCATATGAGGTGCTATAGATGGGGAGTTTGTATAGAGATAGGAATTGGTAGAGAAGTGCTGATAAATTGAGAAGATGTTTGTTTTGTAAATTTTACAGTGAAGAGTTGGGAGTAGTCGTCATGGCGTCTGGGACAGATGGAAAAGAAGAAGAAGAGAAAGAAAACAACTCTACAGAGACGTCTTCTGTGAGTCACTAGATATGACTTTACTGTAATTATTTATATGCCTGAAGAGCCTGTGTACACTGGTATCCATCATTGTACGGTCACTGTACGCCGGTAATATTGTTTGAAATATAATAGTTTGTATTCAGTAGTTGTCACTTTGTATTATTCGGTCACTATATGGTGGTGATATGTGGTCATGGTGTGGTGGTATTATTCGGTCACTGTGTGTTGGTGATACGTGGTCTTGGGATTCTGGTTGGTGTAGCAGTGTTATTTGGTAACTGTAGGACTATTATCTAGTAGTTTTATACGTAGCAGATTGTGGTAAAGCTTTTTATATATTTTGGCTTTGGTTTATGGTGATGCACTGTGGCACCATATGTTACGGGGGGGAGGGGGGAGGCAAAATTTCTTCACCTCGCCCTGAGTGAAATTTAGCCTAGGAACGGCCCTGCATGTAGGCTATGCCCTTCTTCCTCCCAGAGTTCTTTGCCCCATGTAACGCCATGTGCTCGCAGCCATTTTATCAATGAAAAGCACACTTCTTCACGCGAATTCCCCAAAAACTTAATTCGTTCCGAACCAATTTTTCCCTTTTAAAATTCTAAACGGTTTCCCATTTCTTTAGAATCAATTCCCCCCATCCTCAATTATAAGTTTGCGACGGGGCCCTCACCCTGTTCCATCTGTAAGTAGCTTTCAGTGTAATGTCTGTCCTTTTGTCTGAATTTTCCCCTCTACATTGTAAAGTGCTGCAAAATTTGTTAGCGCTATATATATAAATAAAGATTATTATTATTCAGCATTTTTTATTCAGATTGTGAAGGCAAAGCAAGGAACAGATCGTAAATGTAGAACACACATTACTAAAAGACTTCTCCATGTTTTAAATCCATTCTTGACTTTTCCTTTAAAAATCACAACGTAAGGACACAGCCTAAGGCTAAGAAAGTGTGTCCACCATGGCACATTGACTGAGGTAAACACAGTAACGCTATTAAAAAGAAGCACCAGATGGCGCTATACTAACATTATTCCTGGGATATCTGGTGATATGTAAATTTTTTCACGTGTATATAAATTGTTCAGAATTTGGGTCTTTATAGAGAAACTATAACCATTAAAAAATGCTATCCAGTCCACTGACTTAAAGCACAAAGAGCTGAGCAGATGGATTTATTGTTTTGTTGGAAAAAGTTTGGTGTACCTCGTTGATTAATAACTGTGCTGATTCAGGGCTTAGTTGTCTAGTCACTGATCTTGCTAAAGACAGACGTGCAAAGCAGGGGAAGGGCTTTTTTTCACCCTGCCCCCCCTCCACGGTTGCTAGATCGGTGCAGTATCTTATGAAGCTGGTGCCTTTTTACTCTTGGTTAGGGGGATCTGGGACCCCAAAGAGAAGTCTTTAATAGACTCAAATGAGAGGAATAATAGAGTAGGAACCCGCATTGAGGTCCCGTTGATAGTCGGGATGGGTTAAAAAAAGTTTGATCAAAACATGTGAACAAGAACCTCAAAAAATTTTTTATTATTGTAGATAGCATAAAAGCTTCTTTTGAGGTTTCCATTTTCATATACTCACTAAACCTGGATATATTCCCTTTAAGGGGGGTATTTCCAATATGGGGCCTTTTTTTGGGGTGTTTTTGCACCTTGGGGGGTCCGCAAAACCTGTAAAAGTGTCTAAAATATAGCCTAATGAAAAAAGAGACCCCAAAGTCCAGTAGGTGCTCCTCCTACTAGAGGTTGGGGTTGAGTAAATGCGCCTAGGGAAAATATGGGTATCTCAAAAAACGGAAAAAAATTGGGAGAATCAATGTTGATTTGCATTACCCGGGTAGATCTACAGTTTTCCCAGGAATATGGATAAAATTGAAAATCTGCAACAACAAAAAAGGACATTTTGAAATTTCACCTCCATTTTGCTTTAAATTTCTGTGAAATAACTAATGGGTTAATAAATGTCCTAAATACTGTTTGGAATACTTTAACCCCTTGACACCACAGCCAGTTTTGGCCTTCATGGGCAGAACCCCCTTTTTTAAAAATGACATGTGAATTTTTAAGAAAAACTTATTTACACTTTTTTCCCATCCCGTGTTCAAATTTTTTTCTCGGGGACCATTGTGCTTTAACCCCTTAAGGGGCCTTGCGTTTTTTTTTTTGTTGACAGGGTTTGTTTTTTCCCCCCCTCGCCTTCCCCGAGCCATGATTTTTTTTTTTTTTCCACCCCAAGACACATAGGGCTTTTTTTTTACGGGACAAATGTACTTTCAATGGTTTATTCATGTACATAGAACATATTTTAGAAAAACCCCACAAAAATTCCAAGGGGACAAAATTTTGAAAAAACTTACTTTTGCCCGTTTGCAGGTGTTTGGCTTTTTTCGGGGTTCAAACTTCGGTAAATATAATGTGTTTATTGTTCCACAGGTTGATACACTCCGCCAAAAACCCAAACATTGGGTTTCCCTTATGTTTTTGGTACCGTAAAAAAAAATTCCAAACTTTTTTATTTTTTTAAATTTGCGCCGCGGGGCCTTTTTGTACGACCCAATAAACTTTTTGGGGCTAACACCCATGTGTTCCCCGTGAGGCGGCATTTTTTGTGGTGAAGTGTACTTTTTATCGCTAAAATTTGGGAAGCCCTGCAACTTTTTTGATCACTTTTATTCCAATTTTTTTTTTAAATAGCGTGAAATGACCAAAAAAAGCAATTTTGGCGTTTTTGGAATTTTTTTTCTTCTCGGGGGTTTTGCTACAGGATAAATGATGTTATATTTTTAAAATCAGATTTTTACCAAATATGGTAAATTTTTTATTATTTTTTTGTTTTTTTTGT